>WAAE01015265.1:0-24085 GCA_013400495.1 Nicator chloris
AGCTGCTGACAAAACTTACATGGCAGGGTTGAAGTTTCGGTTCCAAAATGTTACCAAAGGCTGTTGCAGTTTTGGAATGATGAGGGGTTTTGTTAACCTCAGCACTAGTGCCAGGACTCTTGTTGTTCAAGGCACTGCATTGCCATAGTCTTTCCTAAATTTGCACACAAAGTCAGGGTCTGTCTGATGGATTCCAGCTGGAAACAGAGAGACAGTGTCAGGCATTCAGAGAAACCTATCGACACCAGGCAAAGAAAGAAATACCAAATGTTAGTAATGAGGTACTGATAACCAAGTAACTGAAAAGTCACCAATTCACTGAAAAGTTGGCTGCAGATTTAACACTGTGCTAGTTAAAGAAGGTAGATAGAACCACCTTTTTGGTTACTGAAACAGCATTTTCCAAAATAGCATCATAGGCAAATTTTTTACTGTAGACTGGCTTGATAATGTGAGTGAACAGTTATTTCAGGGTAGAAGTGTTGGTTTGTAAACCAGTGCAGGGGTTGGGTTCATTTCACGTCATCTGCCTGACCTCGGAATCACACATCTGGTTCTTGAGATCTTTTTCACCTGACCAAAAGTGTCAGATATTTGTTCTGTCTTCTGTGTTTCCTTGGCCTACTGTGAAGCTCTCATCATATATATCAAACTTTTGGAGCTGCAGCCAGTATTACTGAAGTTCATAAAGTACCTAGAAGAAGGAAATAAGATAGCAAAACAAACAGCAGTTTATATGGAAAACAGGTAAATGTAGTCTGTACACACTTTTTGCAGTACTACTTCTGGTATCTGACCCTAAATTGTTTAAGACTGTTTCAGGTGTCCCTCACTCAAGTAAGGATGAAAACATGCTCTGTCTGCACTTTATTCCAGTTAGAAGATTTGAGAGCTAGAAAATGGGTAATAAATATTTGTGAGGGCATTTTTTGTATCTCAGAAGTAGGCTAAAAGGCCAATTTAATGGCTCTACCTTCCTGAGCTGCTTAGGATAGAATGCATTTTAAAAGAAATTCAAGTTGAAGGGATAGATCATTGTGCCTATAGACATCGCTTCTTTACCTTTGCATCTCTATTTTAGTTACTTGAAATTTTTTTTCAAATGAATTTGAGAGCTCAAGATGGAAGTCTCTGCAGAACTAGTTATAGGCCTAGAATAAATTGTTACTGAATGAAAATCAAGAGGATTTTTTGCTTCTCATTCCATAAAGGGCATTAAAATACTACCAGGGATCAGAACTGTATGTTCTCTGTATTCATGTTGGTCTTACAGGGAGCTTGGAACAAGCTCAACACAACTAAAGCAGGAGCATACATTCTAATATGAGAACTTGTATGTGAGCTTAATCTGCATCCTGAAGAGAATCAGCTCATGTGTCCAGCTTTTCATTTGCAGTCATGCAAGTTTAACAGCTATACCAGGAATTCTCCAGAAAATCACAGTGTTAAATCTAAAAACTACAGTGTTACTCAACAACTGGCAGATCACCTTACCTTTTTCATCATACTTATTTTTCCTTCTTGCCACTGTCTCATTCAAGGAAATTTTTGAAGCTCAATAGCCTTGTTTTATGTTGTTAGATGTGGTGATTTATGAACTTCCATTATCCAAATCACTACTTGTATTGTAAGTGTTAATGATGGGATTGCCCTTTCATGTAAATATAAATATAATAGAGTCTACTGACCTTCACTGCTGAAAAAGCATTATTTGATGCAGTGTGGTTATGGAACAGAGTACAAATAAAGTACTTTTTCTTGGTGACTGAGATGGATCTTTTCCTTTGTTCATCCTGTTAAGAACACAGTGTAAAGCAAGTTTGTGGGAAGAGAACTTACATTAGACCAGTCGGGATAGCTGGAAGTGGGCAAACTGTTGTGTACATAAGGATTTGTGTGTTTTATGGTCAGAGCATTGCTTTTATTTTACAACACAATGTATTGCAAAAGCTGAGCCACATTTGAAAGAATGCAAAAGTGTGGTTATTTTTTTTCTGTACAGTCAAAAAAGGGGGAATGACTTGATGCTGGGAATTTTTTTTTTTCCCTTGAGCATGTCATTTGTTTTGCTTTTTTTGCTGAGAGTTTAGAAAAACCTTTGAAGAACCCTGCAGGGTTCTACCTGCAGGGCAACCTAAGACTGCATTGGAGAACAGATATGGTAGTAGAAAATGCCCTGTCCAAGGACTGTCTGACATGCAATGTCCTAGACAATTCAGAGGGAAAATGACAGGATGTAGGAGTTCAGAAAAGTAATTGGTACTTGAATTTTGGGAGAATTGATTTCTCTGTGAAGCACCTTGGTACATACACTGGGTTACTTGTTTTGTGGAAGGGGCTGCTGCTTTGTACTTGCAGAAGGGGGAAGGGGAATGGTGGGCACTTGTAGATGCATTAAAACCAGGCCAGCAGTTGGTTCCCATTAAACCCCATCAGATAGTGGGATTTTTAATGAATGTTTGGTGTTGCATGCAAAATTGAAAGGTGCAGAAAATATGATGTAATTGCTGCAGTCACTTATAAGTACTTGTGCCTATATAATCTTTGGAAGCTGTATGGTTTCTGTAGATGTGCCATAGCCTTTTGTATGAAATTACATACTTTTTTTTACTAGCATCAAAATGTAACTTTATTGCCCTGAGATTCTTTTATTTTAAGACTGTGCAACATATGTAACCTCTAATTGTTGAAGAGCAGGGATTGGTAGTATTTGTAACACGGATCAGATAAGAAACAATTCCCAAGTACAGTAGGTATATACTATACAAAGAGTAATTGCTTAAGAAACGGGCTGATTGCTTCATCTGTTGGAGATTTTGCATTTAAAACTTTGTGGTTTTCAAACCACGATGTTTCCGTGGTATTGGCAACATTCAAAGACTGATATTGCTTATGGGTGGAGTCAAAAAGATTTCTGTGCAAAATATTGGCAGCTGAGTCTGGCAAGATTCACTTTCCAGACTTAGTAAGCAAATCCATTTTAATTAGCATATGATGTTATGTCTTTCATCCCTTGCAGAATATGTTATCAAAGAGTTAAGGGCAAATACAATGATTCCCTACTTTGTTACTGTACAATAAAGTGAACATGGACACTTTTTACTTTATAGGGTCTCGCTGTGCCCAAAAATAAGTTATTATCTGTTCTTGTATGGTGTTGCATGCTGAGGAAATCTGTTTAGCTGTTGAGAGCTTTGGGGAATAAAGGTCTAAACTACATCCTTCTGCAGCATGTCTGTCACTAAGTAGAAAATGCTTTTATATACAGCCATTTGACAGCATCTATTAAGATCTCCATCACTTTCGTAGGCTATTCCTTTGGAGAAGATGAGTTGGAGTAAGTAAACAAAGACTTTGAGTCTATTTTGAGATCTCTGTATAAACATGTGGTCTTCTGTGTCTTTAAGATTCTTTTAGGCATGAGTCAGGACTTTAGTGTAAGAAGTGAAAATATTTTTATTAGGTGGGAGTGGTCTTGATTTAGAGTTGGAGTATTCTTTTGCCTATGGTACTGATAAATTCAGTTTGTATGTCTGTAAAAGATCTATATGTGGAAGTGTATTGGATATAGTAAAATAATTTCTGTTTAAAAATGTAATAAAATCTTAAAAGGCCACCTAGCTGCATCACTTTTGAAGGACAAAAAATACTGACTAACATTAAGAAATCTGGTTTAGGTTATCTGTGTCACAGTCACTGAGCTCATGTCCTTTCCCCTTCCTTTTTGTTAATCATTCCCTCATGAGCTCCAGTCATCCATTTGGCTCCAGGAGGGATCGGTCAATTCTCCCTGAGTTAAAACGCTGGATCTATAAACTTCAACTCTTAATGTCTGTCTTGCATCCAGATTTTTGAGACTGTGTTCCTTGTAGAAGAAATAGGATTCCTAACCCCTGACTGAAGAGTCTTTGTAAGACACAGCATTGTCTGTAACAAAGTTAAAAAAAATCCTGGAGAATGTCTTTTTAAAACTGTGAAGATACCTACAAGTCTGCTTGTCCCTCTCCTGCTTCCCTCTGCAGCCCTTTTGTTCCATTTTAAATCTGTTGGGGTTTTTCGCAATCAGCACACATCATCCTGTTTTCTTTTTTTTATTTTATTTCAGTTTTCCTGCAGAGGAACTTCTCTGCTCCAGACTCTGCTTTCTAATCTTTTTTTGGAAGAGTGCCTTTTGCAAATCCACGTTGCCCTTTGCTGGAGGTAGAGTAAGGGTTTACTGAGCTCTACAGCTTCCTTGGCACTCCTTCGGCTGTGTTTGAATATTTGTATTTAGTAAGCCATTTTGGTAGTCTTGTGAGCAAGCTTCAGCATTAGAGCATAAGAGGCTGTAAGCATTAGCTACACAGGCTGATTGAGTAATCCATCAAAATTTACAGAAGCTTTACCTTTTAGGGGATTATATGCAGTGTTCCTAAAAATGTGGTTTGTTTTTCAGTTATGACAGTACTAAAGCAGTCAGTCTGGTTGTATTTCTCATTAATGTTGAGTCATACGTTTTAATAATAGCTGTATGTTTAGAATTTCCTAGGGTTTTGTACTTTCTAAAGTAAGAATGAGGTAGGCGAATTAATCTTTAATTTGATTATGTGGCTATAGACCTCAGATAAATTTGTTAGATAAACTGTACGTGTTACGAGAGTGCTGTATTTGTCTTATGTAATCATGAAGTTGCTATTAGTGCTTGTTACAAAAAGGTATTTTTAAAGACTCGATGTCTGTAGAATGAACATTCAAATAAATACATGAAAAACGCTGCAGGTGTGGTTCAGCAAAATGTGAAAGTTGATGAAGAAATGGTACCATTTTAATTCTTCTGGGTAAATTTTTCGCAAAATGCCTTCCTTTTTTTCCTTTTTTTATGACACCTCCACTTTCTTCCCCTCTCCCCAATATTATAACACATGCGTTTCAACTTTTTTTGGATCCTTATAATTTGTGAACACTTGCACTATTCACACTTCCCACACTTGTCAATCTTCAGTAAAAACGCCTTCATAAGGTAGATATTATACAATTTGAAACATAAAATCCCCTTTACAATTATTTGTTATAACTGTCTTCAGCTTCACTGAGGTAGCAGCAGTGAAATCGTTCCCACTTACTGATTTCTCATCATGCAGCTCTAGCAGTATCCCCAAGTCCATATTTAGTGTGGATGGCTTGGACCAGGGCAAGTAGGGGAAAGGAAGATGTCCAAGGAGCATGTGGGGTTGTAGGAGACAGCAGTGTTTCTTCATTTGGTTGAGGGGGTGCTTCTTTTTTTTGTTCAGAAAGACACAAAATTCACAGCAAATAAAATGACAGAGGACTGAAATGAGAGCCACGTAGGTAATATTAAAACCAGAAAAAGCCAGTCTTGCCTTTTTCACAGGATATTGCTAAGTATGTGTTTTGTTCCAATTTCTTCATATAATGAGAAAGAGGGGAACTGTAAGCAGAAAAGTCTCTTCTGCCTAAAAATGGTATTTTAAAAATCCTGCTTGGCAACCCTTGAATTCATTGCAGTTGAGAGAAAATCATCTTCTCTGGTATTGGTAAAGTTTTTTCTACTGCAGCCTGGGCCTTTTCTTGTGCTCACTAGAAATGTGACACTCATTGTAATGACTAAGTGAACTAATCTCTTTAATCAACCAGTCAGATGAAATCCTGCCTGCTTAGGACCTTTGGGAGAATAGCATGTGCTGAAGCCTGTTTGTGAACGTGCAAAAAGGTGCAGTTTATGTGCTTTTTCTTCATTACAGTCCATGCCAGTGAATGCAGGTGGTGTTACCCAGCTTCTTCCTCCTGTCATATGCAGCTGAGCAGTGTGTTTTTAGCAACAAGGTAGTGCTGTAACCAGCACTGTGGGAATTCAGACTGTGGATCAGTTTTCCTTTCCAGACTAAATGACAGTCAAATGTACTTTCCTGAAATCTTAGCAGTGTCTTATCATAGCTGCAGGGTGCAGTTCTTTTTTTCTTGTGTGTATGTGTATACACCCCCTTCTTTTAAATACACTCCCATACCATTTTACTTCACTTTCTCCACTATTACAGCCCACCTCAGGGGTATAAAAACAGATTTCCAGAACCAGGTTTCCTCTCTCGAGGATCTTCTAGCATTCACTGCTGCAAGAGAAGTGGCGTGATTGATTCTTAGGGAGCTTAAAGACAGTCTTGGAGCTGAAGGGGAAGTGGGTCTGTTGTCATAACAGCTTACATACTGCAAGAAGGCCCTGAAATTGTTTTACGTTCCTGAGTGCTCAGCACCAGTGATGCAAACTGAAGGCTTAAGGATTGCAACAGCCTTGGAGGGAATAGCGCGTATGGGTAGGTAGTAAGAGGATTTTTAAAAGGTCATAGGAGACCCAAGGCAGTCCATCAAACAGCAGTGACTAAGGACTGCTGAGAACCCCTCTGTGAAACTCGTGCCCTAGATGGCTCTTCTTAGCTGCTCTGCCTTCTTCCCCGAGTTCCCTGAGACAGCTCAAGATGGGCTGTTAGCAATAAAGTTATTCCCATGCTTTGATAATTTATAGCTTGTATGCAAATATCTGGAGGTGAGGGCACCCCAGACTTTTGCATACAATACAACCACAAATGGCAGTAGGTCATCTGTATCAGTATTTCATAACTGGTTTTTTGTGAGGTGCTCCACTCTGTGGAGGGCTGGCCATCAAAACCATCCCTGAAGAAAGGCACTAGCCTGTGGTGAGCCATGTACCAGCTGGAAAACAGGCTTACGTTGTGCTACGTGACATGCGCCATGATTTGGGAGTGCTGGTCTGTGATTAAACTTCAACATTTTACTGAAGAAAAGACTTTCTGACCACCCGAGAATATTCAGTGCTGGCACAAATTAGTATTGTAATTTGTAATGAATGGCTGTGCATTTGCACAATATGTAAAACTGGGGTGGTATCCTTCCATGAATTCCATGAGAAAGCTGTTGTTGGTACTGTCACTGACTTTGAGTTTTGAAAATAAATCTAGGAGCCATGTCCAGTTAGCTGCATCATGGTACATTTTCTGCTTATGAAGGACTCTTCTCACGTACCAGTCCTTTATCATATTTTTAAAAAATGGCTGAAAATGTCTCATGGAAGTAGTATGAAAATTAATATTATTAAAGCTAGGGTTTACTTTTTTGGGAAATGGTGTGTGTTTGCAGGCCCTGCGTAAATGTGCTGTGTTTTTGTCAGTTTTTAAAAGTATGGTATCAGTTGCACCTAATACTCCTTTTCAGTAGGAAGTAAAATCATCTTTGGTACACATTTCTACTCTGACAAATTAATCTTTGTAGTCTGACAGAGTATCACTTAGAAAAGCAATAATCTATAAAAAGACTGAGTAATTACAAACCTTATGGTCATATTTTGGAAAGGAAAAGTTGCTAATAGTCCTCAAAGTTAATAGCTGGGGTTAATGTGTATTTGTTAATGGGACAGATTTATTTTCAGGAGAGTCAAAGTTCTTTCTTGCTTAGACTGTAAATTCCATAAGGGAATAGTAAGGAGTTAAGAAGGAAACATGATGAAATGTTGGTCTTTGCATCCAAAAGAGGATTTAAGTCATGAACTCCTGACCTTGTGATCCTCAATTACTTATCCCGGGTGAGGGAAATCTGTTCTACTTTAATGTTTTTATTTAATGTGACTTGGAATGAATGCAAGCATTCTTTTCTCTTAGAACGTGTTTAAAGAAAATAGCTCTGGATTAAAAAATACTAGATCTTTTAATTTTTAGTCCAAGTACTTCTGCATAGCCAGTTTCTAACAAAAAAAAAAATGCTTTTAGAGAGGATTGGTTGTTGTTTTACAGGGTACACTGAACCTTGACAGTGGTCCACTGAGATGGCCAAGTATATTAGTATGTTACCTAATAAATAATACATTTAGGTCACTGTTATGACTTGGCTTCTTCAAAGAGCACTGTAAAGGCTCAGTGCCAGGGTTACCCAGTGGTTTCATTAATCCATCTTCTGCAGGTGTTGCAAACCATCCAAACACACACCAATTTTTACCAGAAAAGTAGGTTCTGGCTTTATTTCTAATGTATCTTCTCTTTTACCAAATAACAGAGAACAATCAGACCCATATTTTATGTTCCTAAGTATCTTTCTGCTCTCCATTTTTGAACCTCAGGGCTGTTTCCATGTACTGTGCCATGTTTGCCTTTATTATTCAAAACAGAGAAGTTTCTGTGAAGTGTAGGAAAAGCAGTGCAGATATGTTTATGCAGCTGCAAATTAGACCCCACTTTAGAGAACTCATTTGTAGGTCTCAGGGTTCAGAGCTTCTTTAGTAAAATGTGAACTCACATGAGGATGGAAGAAGGCAAATGGAAATGAGTGCTAGAGCAATGCATGTTACTATCACCGAAAATTAACTCCTGACCTAGCAAAGCACCCAATTTTTCAATCTTGTTTTTCAAGTGATAAATCATGCTGTTGTAAAAGCCAAATATATTTTTTGGTGTGCTGTAGCTCAAGGTCTGCTTTAAGTTAAGGTTACTTAACTTGTCATTCTGAATGCTTGTGTAATGTTTCATTAAGTGTTTAGAATTGACAAAGCATTGCATGCATTTGCTTTACAGAACTGTGGAATTCTCTGCAGGAAAGGGAGTGACGAGAGAAGAGGAAATAAAATTGTCAGATCCTGGGATCTGACCCGATGTGGTCAATCAGTACGTCCATTGATTAGGTTGCAGATAGGGTTTGCAAGGCAGGCTGTTGGATTTTTTACTGTGGGCTAGGAATCTCATATTTTTGTGTCTAAGATAGCAAAGAATTCTTGTGTTTGGATTCTTTGTTTCATAATATTAATGCAGCAGATCAGCATGTATTTTAGCAAATATCACTGGTCTGAAAGCTATTTTTGTCAAATGTTGGAAATGTGTTTTAACAATTCCCAAAGACTGCTTTAGAAGAAGTTTATATAGACTGTCATAATTTGCATGTCAGTTAACAACTTAACATCCTTGAAGTCTTTCTTTAATCATTTTTGCATGAAAAACTTGACTTTCATGGACAGAAATAAGTACAATTGTTCTCATCTGAAAATTCAAGTGAACATAAGCATGAGAAACAACTCCCTGAGAGGCATCACATCTCTAGCAGAAGAGTGCCAGTATGCTGCTGTGAATACTCAGGGCAGTGATAAGCTCTTCCTAACTCATTTTCCCATTCATAAATTGAATTTAATGACTTTTTCTCACTTCTTTTTTAAAGGAAAGTGCCAGGTCATTCATAACCATTAATATTGTGAGCACAGAGCTAGTGCTCACTTAGAACACATGAAGACTGTTCTTCATGTTTTTCTGGCTGATGCCTGCAAGGACACTTGTTTTTATTCATTGGCATAAGCAGCCTGTGGCCTGCAGGCCTACTGCTGAATCCACTCTTGGCTGCCCTTTGAATAGGAAGCTCCTTACCAGCTCTCTATATTGCTCCAATTCTGGCAGTCTGATCCTCAGGCATCATCATCTGTGGGGATCTTTGGCAGGAGCCAGGACTGACTGGGTTAGGATCAGCCTCTGTCTGACTTTGCACACCACTGTTTGCACAGATTTCCCAGGTGAAAGGTGATGAACATGTGCAGTAATCCTACTTGCACTGTGAGGAAAGATGGTCCATGGCCTGCATGACTGGAAGGCTGGGCTGTGGTGCTAGGAACCATTTAAATGGTGCTTTGAGGACTGGTTGGTAGTTCTGAGGCTTCTTAGAGCATTCACCCCCACCATGTATGTGGATTTCACAAATACCAAGAAATGGATGTGCACAGAAGCTAATTGAGAGGAGATTTTAGTAGCATAGGCACCTAGAAACCGAATCTCATAGACTCTAATTATCAACTGTTTGTTAAGCTGTGGTATGGGTTGAGTTGTTTGGGGATTTTTCGAGGTGGGTTATATTTATCTGGTTTAGAGCTCCTAAGAATTTCCATGCTTTCTGGTAAGCACTTTGAATTGCATGTTGCATTTTATGTATTGAGCTGATGATACCTATATGTAAGTGGCATGATGGCCAAATCCAGCATCTGGGACACAAAACAAACAAAAACCCAAACCACACCCCAGGAAGTTGAGATGAAGGCTTGATTTAGAATAATTGCTTAAATTCACACAGAAATCCTGTGAAATTAGAAGAGAGAGTATTTTTCATGTTTTGTTTTGTTTTGAAGAAATATTAAATTGCTTTAATGACTTTTGCAGTTCATAAACTCATTCACTACAGCTTTGCAAGAGAGGAGTCAAGAGTCCTAAAAAAAAGTATCCCTTACAGCATAACACCTGTTCATTCCCAGAGGAAGTCAGTTTTGTGCTTAGCATGAGGAAGGAATCCTGCTGGGAAAAATAGGACATTGTCATTTAATTGGACATTGCATCATAAAACAGATTCAGGAGGGAGAATGGTGTGGAGGGAATTAGAGTCACACAGGTATTCTTAATTTAGAAGAGTCTATCTCTTACTAGTTCTTGTATTTGTATTAAAATACACTTATGAGACATGCTAGATCTTACATCAGCTTGATATGAGCCACCAGAAAGGTTCTTGATGTATAGCACAGTCATGTCAGTGTGACCGAAATGTGTTCTGTTTCCACTCCTCTAACCTCCACCAGCACTGTGATGTCTGTGGTTGCCACAAATGAATTCCATCTCACAGGACCTCTCTGAGCTGATGTTCACTGCTTAACAAGATGCTTGTCATTCTCAGGTCCATAGTTTATCAGATTAATTTCCACTCACTTTTCCATTAGTCTCTCCTTCTAGAAATAGCCTGTCTTTTTCTTTAACCAAGTTCTGGCTGACATCACTCCTGCCCGGTCTGTCCTCCACAGTTACCAGTTCTAGGTTTTCTCTACCTTTTTCAACCAATCTGCATTCTCAGTAATTTTTCTTTTAGCAACCCCTGCTCCTGTTCTGCATTTTGAGAATACCACTTCTAAGTCCATGACGTTTGAACCTTGCACAGAAGACACGGGGAGCATATGTTTTTTCCAGACTTCCCTGGTCCCAAATCAACTGCAGTTTTGGGAATACAGAATTTCTCAGGGGTAAAACATTTCACGTAGGGAAAGCAAGTATGTACCAAGCAGGTGCAACATTCTTCTCCTTCTTGACACCACTTCAAAAAGAAAAGGCTTGGAAAATTGACTAATTTTGGCAGATTTCACATGGAAAGCAGATGGGTCCCATTATCTTAAAGTTTACATTGCCCTGCAGACTTCCAAATCTTGACTTAAAGCATATGGATGCTCAGACTTGATTATATTGTGTTTGTGAGCTTTTTGCTTGATTTTAAGATGTCATTAGAGTATGTTAAACCAGGCAAAGCAAACTATTTTCTCTTTGTTCACAGAAATAATCTGTTTTGGCTAAATTTTCCAAAAGGTTCAGTCTGACATGACTCTCAGCACAGAACATTTCTGCGCAGCAGCTAGCATTTGGCGACGTCACAAGCAGTTGATAGCAGGGTCTTGTAATGGAATTTGTCAGACAATCTTATTAATAGGCAAGCTTGGAAGCATTGCTGCTGATCCATCTCAAGGGCTTCTTAATTTCAGGCGCCCTAGGTGTTTTCTACCCCAACACGTATATTTTCTATTTTCTATATTCTATTTTCTGTAGAACTTAGGTAGTTAGTTATTGATGACAGTCACTGAACTCCACAGTTACGTTGTTTATGCAGCAGTATGGATTTGTAATGCAGTTGTCTGTCTCTTTTTCAAAGCCTCAGCATTGGTAAGATTTTATTGTCAGACTAAGGACCGTAAAAGGTTTAGGAGATACTTTTAAATGTCTGCTATTAGCAGTTCTCTGAAATTTTCAATTTGATTTTTGTAGTTTAGTGATGAATATGTTTCATGCAGAACTGTTAGGAAGTCTGGATTAAAAAGGAGACATTATTTGGGTTGAGATGTCGGCTGTAACTTGTCAGTGATGATGACAGCCTGCATATCCCCTTTAGTTCCTATCCTTAGTCTAGGAACCACAGTCTGAACTGTTTTAAGCCAGGACACAACTTCCTGTCTGCAGGGCAATTCAGTCTTGGAAAATTTCAGGTGTTTGTCAGTATTTAAAATAATTATCTTCGTAATAAACTTGAACCTGAGCATACATCCATCAAAGTAAAAGAAAGATCGGGTTTGTTGTTGGAGCAACGCAGATTATGCTTATGATGATGGGCTTTCTTGATTAATTGTTGAAAAGTTCCATTTGCTTGACATATTCCATACACTGTTATCAAATTCAGAGTATTTTCTGCAAAGACATTTGAATTGCCATGGTTGGACTTAGAGTAAAATAAGGTGTCCCTTAACATAAGAAAAATACAGGGTTAGAAAAGACTTTCAGATGGACTTCCCTGATAAAGAGGTATATATAAGCTCTACCTGACAAACATTTTTCCAACTTGTTCTTGATAATCCTCCAGTTGCTGATCTTGTGAATTAACCTGTTGCAGTATTTTTGTGATTCTTGTAAGTAAACCTTTTCCTGGTATCAAGCTGAACTCTCTCGCTACAAATTAAGGTAAATATTTCCTGTTCTCTCTGAACGGATCAGTATCTTCTTTGCAATAGTCTCCTTCATTTTAAAAAGTATTTTGTATTTGTTTCAGGTTAATCTCTTCTATGTTAAACACAGTTTGTTCAGTCTTTCTTTACAGGTAAGGTTCTTTGTACATGCTACAGTTTTTGGGCACTGTTCTCCAGAACTGATTTGAGAAAGTCAAGTTCAAACATAAATATCAGTTCATGTTAGTAATTCCTGTAAAGTGTATTAAAGAAACTACAGGAATATCTTCCTTTCTGTCTACCTCCTTTCTAATTTCTACAGATTTTAGAAACCTGTATTTAACAACCAGAATTAAACTTTGGGGACTATCCTACCTGTTACTACACAACCTCTCCAGTATTACCTAGATCATCCAAATGCTATGTAAACAGTGGTTTGACCTCTTGGTTCTTGTGACTCTTAATTTTTGACTGACATGCTAGAGAAAGTGTAAGTGGGCTGATCAAAGAAAGTGCAGGATAGAAACTGAAAGCTTCTTAACCACCTGAAGAGTGTCAATTGGGACAGCAGTCTAGTTCACAGTGAGCTTGAATTACTTTATATTATCAAGCTTGCAAAACCCTTTATGATGGATTAGGAAATTCCTAGGAGGAAAAAAACCCATATCTGTGATATGGATCCTTATCTGCGTTGACATATTCAGTGAGTTTTGAAACGTAGCAAGACTGTTCATTTGTTCATAGTCCTTACATTTATCTGGAATTAGTTCAGTTTCAGTATTCTTGACTGTGGAGGGGATTGCAGGGAACTTCTCTTTCCTTTTTTTAATTACACTTAGTGCATAATTGGAGTTCAGGCGTGTAATTTTCTCTTTTAAGGAAGTCTTCATGATTATGCAGAAGATTTGGTTAGAGACAAAATATAATTGTTTAATATGCTGCTGTTTGTGGTTTCTTGCCTTACTGGAGGTACCCAGCTGGTGTGTGCTGCTTGCAGGTTCTTTAACACATTTCCTGCCTTGGCAGGAACCTCGGGCACTTTGACCTCGCTGTTCTTCCTGGAACAACTTAGAGTTAGGACTTTTGCTCTTTTCTGACATGCTCACCTAGATCAGCATATCATGTTTATGGCCTGTGGAGCAGAGTGAGCACTAGCAGTGTACTCTGGACTCTTCGGAGCTAATTGCCTTTGAATGATTGTCTGTGATTACATGAGCTTGTAACGTTGTTCCATTGCAGTCCTCTGCTCCTTTAGGCACCATGAGATTCTGTCTAACCATCCTGCATTAATCATCCCTGCAGGTGGTTTTATCTGATTTGTGTTTTCTTTTAGAGTTATGATTTTTTTTTTCCCTGGGGGCACTTCTTTCTTCATTGACTCTATGTCATGTCTTGAAAATTTACTTATTCAGAACATTTTTGATATACTATAATTTCATGCCAGTGCAAAGATAAAAAAATAAACACAAAAAACTCCCCACCCTATAAGAATCTGAAACTTTCAATGTTCCTTTCATGTTCTAACTTAAATGGAAATAGTCTACTACATTAAAAAAAAAAAAAAAAGGCAAGATTTGAAGTAATTTTCTTTAACTGAGCAGTGACTTCCTTTATGGATGGACTTGTTTCACATAAAAACATTCAGGAGCCTAGCTATAGTTGCTGCTTGAAAATTCTTAGGAACTTGGCATTGTTCCCTTCTCATTCATATTCCTTGAAAACCTTTTTGTCTCCAACTGATGGTGCAGAGCGATGAAATGCCATTCAGTGGTCTGGAGTCCAGAGTCTACTTTAGCTACCAACTTAGACCATAAAAACATAGCATTGTCCTTCTACAGTAGGGCCAGATCTTTATATTCTGAGTATCAGAAATGCTCACATGTATGTGTTGTGGATGTAGACATTTTATACAGAAGACTCTGCATACGCATTGTAGGGTCTTTCATTTTCAGCCTTGCATGAATAGATTTTGTTTACACTGCACACTTTTAGAAAGCATATTTTTGAAATTACTGTGGTAAGTAAGGTCTTACTGAGTTGCCAAAAAAATAAAACCAGCCCAGGAGTCATTAAATCTGTAGGTCTACATATATGTACTGCTCCAGTCTTAGCCACTGTGGAACGGGAAGTGGGCGTTCTTAACACACATACATTGTCCAGAAGCATAATCTTACTTAAATTTTGTGGGGGTTTTTTTATTTTCCTGCAATGTCACCCAAATTCAAAGTGAATACTGATTCTAGGTTTAAAAATTAACATTAGTATTTGTATTCCTAAGCGTCGTATAAACTGTATTTCCTGGTAAGATGCAATGTGTGGATCTGTACAAAATACTGCAGCACTGCAGTTTTAGGCTGAAATTGATTTACAAATAAACTCAAATCCAGAATAGGCTGTTGTTAGCTATACCTTTGGAATTTATTTTGGTTCAGACTGTGTTTACATTGTTAATATCTGTCTTGAAATGCTTAGCAGACTTTACATGTCTTCTGTCCTTCCTCGCTCTAATTCATTTGGTAGATCACATGGCTTTAGAAGAGATTTTTTTTTTTGTTTGCCTTTAATTTGGGTGAAATGTTAAACATGTTTTTGTCTGCTTTTAAAAGAAGCTATAATTATGTCAAAAATACCACAATGAGGAAATATTGAGTATGTATAAAGGGTTTCTAATTTATTTAGCATATGGTAAAAATGAAGCCTGAAAAGATTTGTACAAGGACATATTAAATTAGTACAGAAACATGCTAAACTCCTTAAAATGGATAACACTAAAAGTCCTTTCTATATTTTTCCAAACCATAATGAGTACTTGGTGAAAAACACATTTTGCTTGCACAAAAGCACTCTGAAGTAAATATGCCAGAACTCTAGAGGATGAGTTCCTCAGCCAGGCTAGTAAGTACAGGCTTCTTGATCATCATGTAACTTTTCTGTTCCTATAACACTTTCAAAATCCACAGTGTTAAAACAATCAGAAGTATCAAGGCATGCATGGTAAAATGTGCAACTATAATATTTGGATTATTAGAAAATAGCCATTTTTCTACTTTTCTGCCCATTAAAGTTATGTTTCAATGGAACAGAGTTATTCTAAGGGGGAATTAAAATTGGGAGTCTGTTTAAAGAGTCTCACAATTTTGATTTTGAAACACGGGATTATCATGATACCAAATACTTAAAATCTAAGAAATTAATAATCAAAATCAGATTGATATATAAAGAGAATAATAAATAATGAATAATAAACTATGTTACAATAAGGAAAGTTATTTCTGCTTTTTAAGAATTTTGAACTTGTGAGGTCAAATGAATTTAAGCTCTTTTGAAATGCATTATTAAAAGACAAGGCAGTATCCATAACAGCATCACAATCTAGCAAACTTGAAAAAGTTCTTCTAGTATTCAAGACAGACCTTATCTTCAAAGTGTGCTCATGTCAAGTTGTGCAGGTATATTAATAATAATAAAAAGAAGTAAATGTCTAGAAAAGAAAGGACTTGAATATTAAATGCAGTGAAATTTCTGCTGAAGAACACTACAGGTGACAAAAAAAAAAAATCAGTAAAACACGGCATCGATACCTGTCTCCGGAAAAGCAACTGTAAATGTATTAAATTAACAGAACCAGTTTTATATAATTAGTGATAAAATCGTAGATTAAAGGTATTCCCTGTGCCCAATTTTAGACTCCTGCAATATGATATAACTTCCTCAACCATGAAACAACAGCTTTTATGAAGCAGCTGAAACGGATGCCTCAAAGCAATAAATGTTTCAGCAGTATAAGTTGAATTTTCCTGTGTCACTCTTTCCCATTCTGCAATACCTCAGGAGAAATTTGACTCTTTGCTGCCAAGAGAAGGAACACAGGGAGAATTGCCACATCACTGGTTGCCAGAACAGTCCTGCCAACTGGCCTGAAGTTAGGACCTTTCCCCAGCCACGCTGTGTATATCATTTCATTTCCTGTTACTATAATCCATAGATGTGTGATCATTTTTCTTACAGTGTATTCTCTAACCTGTTCTGAGCAGGGTGCTGTCTGTGTTGCAACACGAGTGAAGTTGCCCTCAGCCCTGTCCTGTCCTGGGGGGCAGCAGGCACAGCATGGCCGGCTGGACGAGGTGGGGGTTTACCCCTCTGCTCTGTGCCGGCGCGGCCTCACCGCGAGTCCCGCGAGCAGGGCTGGCTGCCACAAGGTAAGAAGGATGGAGAGCTGTGGGACAACATCCAGAAGAGAGACACGAAGATGATGAAGGGCCTTGAGAGGAAGCCACAGTCTGTTCAGCCTGGAGAAGAGAAAAATGAGGGGGAGACTTCATTGCTGTCTACAACCTCCTCATGAGGGGAGGAGGAGGGGCAGACACTGATCTCTTCTCTGTGCTGACCAGTGGCAGGGCCAGAGAAAATTGCATGAAACTGTGTCAGAGGAAGTTTAGGCAGGATATTAGGAAAAGATTCTTTACCCAGAGGGTGAATGGGGACTGGAACAGGCTCCCTTGTCACAGCACCAAGCCTTTTAGAGTTCGAGAAGTGTTTGGACAATGCTCTCAGGCAAATGATGTGACACTTAGGGTGTCCTGTGCAGGGCCAGGATTTGGTGTTCAGTGATCCCTGTAGGTCCTTCAGGATATTATGACTGTTGGCTCCAAAAAGAAAATGCTTTTTAACAAATTCTGCTCTCAGTTCTACCCATGAATGAAACATTTTGATGTTGGGGTTTTCTTTCTCATCTGTGTTTTCCCAGTGTAGATGTTCTGAACAGATGGCTTCAATTTTATGAAATGTGTGGCAGTACCCTCCATTAACCTCTGTGAACTAATATTGTGCGTTTATATTCGGTAAATTGTTTACTGTGATCTGTTCAAGGTAAATTGAGTACTGTGATCTTTACTTTCATCTGTGCAAGGCATAATGTTTCCTTTCTTGAGGAAGTTTTGCCTGCATCCAAAACTTAACATGACTTTTTGCATTACCATCCTTGGCATGCAATTCCATGGCATTTTTTTCCTAGATTTCACTTGGTGTATCTTTATGAATCTCAGTTGTATTAGTGCCTAAAAGTTTCAAATAAGGATTGGAACTTGGTCTTAACTTGCATTATAGGAATGTTCATTACAAAATTGATGGTTGTACCGGCTTTTATATGTGGCTACCATAGCAGAATCCTTTAAATGTCCCCCAATCCTTTTTTTTTTTTTAATGTATATTGGGAGATGTTTTTTACTCATTTTAGGCAGAGGGTTGAAATCTGTATGGGCTGGCCTGTTAAATGTAAACTTTGTCTTCTAAACTTGTTTTATTAGAAACATTTTGGTATAGTGTGGAATGGATTTGCACTTCTTACTTAGAAGTTTACTAAATATGGCTTATAATAATGCACTTTATGTAACTTTCCTACAAAATAAAAATCATATTTATGAAGGAGAAATGTATCCCATCTTCGAACATGCAGTAATTTTTTCAAATATCTAAGAATAGATTTTGGCAGCTGCTGATTCTCTGAAGGGATCAAAATCACTTCGGGGACAGTGTGAAGCCCTGTTTGCTGTAGCAGACATTTCATCTGTCCTCTGCGTGTGTTCTGGGGCTGGATGGTGGGAGAGCAATTGCTTTTTTGGAGATTGCAGGCTTTGCTGTGTAATTATGTTGACATGCCTGGTATTGTTGTCTTTAACTCCTCCCCATGTAGAAATTATGCCTTTGGGCTAAAGGATGGATGTGGAATTTCCAGACCAAGTTTGCTTAGCTGCTGCTGTCAGCAGCAACAACTATGCATTTGTTCCTGACTTGGAGAACGTTTTCCTTAGGGACTTCCAAGCTTTTGGAAGCTTGTTCAAGCAATGATACAGTACTTCTAATCGGGCTGCCATAAGCTGAAAAATTCCAGGCATTTCTGTGTATGGGTGTGAATCAGCTGTACAGTACAGCTGCAGTAAGACCAGCAGAGCAGGAAAAGCCATGTGCATTTATTTCTGTCCGGGAAATCCCAGACAAGGATGGCAGCCCAGCAAACTCATGCAACATCTCCTTTCCAAAGCAATCCTCCTCAGGATCCCATTCATCTCCCTGATCTGGGATGCCCGTGCCAATATCCTAAGCCCCATGCTTTCCTGCTCTGGCTTCTCCAAATTTGAACCGTGTTCAAATGTGCTCTGTCACACGTGTCACTCTAACCTTGTGCTCCCTCCCTTCCTACTGCAAAGGGAGCTCTCTCCAAAGTGAAACACAATCCTGCACCCTTCCTTCCCTTTCCCACTCCCATCTAATTCGTGCCTGCCCAGCACACACCAGCTCTGCTTTCCTGTGCTTCTCCTCCCTAGCGATGTGCAAAGGAGGTGCCAGCACAATTCCTGCCCGCAGCAGTGACACAGCCCCAAGCCCTGTAGCACTGCCTGTATCCCCTGACAGAGCCTCCTCCTGTCTGCTGAGACACACGTGTGGATTCCAGGCACGCTGGTTGGGCCTGGTGGGACCGCTGCAGGAACCTGGGACTTGGGGCAGCTTCTGAGAGCAGGAGGTTTTGGCTGGCCAAAGGATGATCTTTCTCTTGCTGCTCCTGTGGAAGGCTGAGCCCAGGAGGCACTGCCCTGGCTCCATGCCCTTACTGCACACATGGGACAGGCAGCGCCAGCACAGGGCACTGGGTTGATGAGATCCTAAAGTCACACTGTGGTAGATCTTGGTATTTGACACTAGCTGGGAAAGGACTACGCTAAGCTGTTGCTATGTCACCTGCTAAATTGTTTAAATGGTAGAGAAATAGGTTTCTTTATTTTTTCTTGGGAGAAAGTGGGGAAAGAACAGTGGATTTGCTGTATACGGTCCATTACCTTTTTTTATTCTTGCAACTTTTGTTTCTTTGTGTTTTACAAACAATTTTTGGCAAATGCAAATCACAAGACATCACTGTGTCACCATGTCTTGCTCATTGCCTGCAGTGATCCATGAAATGATTCCTGTTCAAGGAAAGAGACTTCTGAAAAAAAAAAAATTAAAATGGACATTTGAAATATACCATGGAAACAGGTACCAGGCATTTACCTGGCATGAGATTAATTTTGGCAAGTGGGGAAACTCTCAGCAAGCTGATTTGTTGAGGCATGGGTTTGAAGATTGCCAGGTCTGCTCTAACCATGACAAGAAACAAACTTTGCTTTTTCATCTTTAAAGAAAAGTCAAAAAGATAAGAGCTCTCAAATGTTTTCTGCCAATAGAATATAATTAAATTAGGCAAATAGTAGAATCCAGTTCTTACATGGCAAAACTGTTCTTGGTGTTCTCTGCAGTCTGTCACAACCTCACAGAAGTGGCAAGTGGCATTTTTTGCCTTATCTTCTGCTGCTTGCCAATATTTTCTTTTCCCATCCTTCAAATAACATTCAGGCCTTTCATTATCTTCAAATGAAGAGAAGACAGTGAACAAATTTTCTGAAAACAATCTTAGGATGGAGATACATTGAAATGTTTCCAAAAACAAACTCTCCTCATAGTAAAAATTGATGAGAAAGGTTGGGTTGGTTTGTTTTGGTTTTGTTGGTTTGTTTTTTTTTAATAAAGGCTGTAATATCAAACACCTATTTAATATAGTTTCTTAAATGAGAAATATATTTTTTCACTAAAGAAAATTATTTTCAAAAGTGTTTAAAGTGCCAAGGGTCTTGGATCAAGTCTAAAAACAGCCCTAAAACAGACTTCAAACTCCACATTTAAATTCAAAAATACTAAATTGGGCAAATTCTATTTATAGAAGATATGATACCTAGATCTTAAGTTAAACTTGGCCCTCTTTACTGCAGTGAGAGTTCCCCTTACCTGACCATGGTCTAACCATGTTAATCTATTAAGCCACATCTAAAAAAACTGAAAAGAGAAGGTAGTTTGGTACACCTTATGTTTTATGTGACTTGTTATATTTATTAACTATATATATAGTTTCTAAATAAGTAGAAAAATGTGGAAAGCTTAAGCAGACCTAAATTCCTTGGAGATGGGATTCCAGTGAGAAAAAAATACCCTTCAAATCTCTGTCCATAAAGGTAAATATTCATTAAATATGTGGAAGTGGAACACAGTTTACCCACATGTCTGCTCTCTCAAGTTTCGTGAGACTCTTTGAGCCAGGATTTTCCATGTTGGCACATAAGTTAGCAAAATTGATGTCCTTGTATGTTTAGGCTTGATTCCTCCTTGCCTGGGAAGCAGAAGGAGTTATTAATAGCTGTTACTACTGAAATGGTTTGTGATTTCAGTCTATATCAGATGTGTGACTGTCTTCCTGCTTCATTGCATGAGAGACCAAAGCATAGGCAGGGCTCAGAATCTCCTGCTGCGGAGGTTGCCAGATGTTTGTTGTTTGCCAAATTTTAAACAATTACAAAATTTCCACCATATCTTCAGAGCACAGCTTCCTTCCCTGCCCCCTCAGCCAACTTTCCCTCTCCCCTCCCCTTCCCTTGGCTTTGCTTGTAGCTGTGAGTGCTCGCTGTTCCTGTGGATCACAGGCACTGGTTTCTGCTGACTACGAATATTTATTTACGTTCAGGCATTTTGCACTGTTAGGTCTACAAATGCAGTCCAGTGAACAGGAGGTTTTCTAAAAAAAAATTAATTGAAGCCTCTGAGAGGGGGAGAAATAATTCAGATCTTGAAATATGACTGAAATATATGTGCAACAGCTCAATAAAAATTCATAGGTCTTGATAATTAATTGACATATATTTCAAATCCTGGTCATTTCAGTGTTCTTATGAGATGTGTGTTAAGTTAGGCTGTGCTTTTTTCAGAAATTTGTACAACAATTTCAGATCACTGTGGTTCTGGTGATCCACAGCGCAAAAGAAGTGGAGATCACACTGTGTAAGGTGCATGGTCTTACATGAGGTTTTAAATGCATTAACATTTTTTCATGACTGAAATTATTTAGTGTTTAATTAGAGCGAATATCCAGGGAAAAGGCTTCTAGTTTGTGGTGTTACAGAGCCAGGAGGTGGTTGCATAGTACAAGAATTAATGCCTGCTAATTTTGTTAGCAAATTTGAAGTATTTTAATAATAGAGCAAGTGTTTAGATGCTATCTCTAAATTCAGAACGTACCAAACAGGTATTCAGACAGACTATTTTTATCCAAGTGTCACTGTTTCTCAAATCAAATATCCATGCAAATACAAGCTTACAAAGGGATCTAGAGGTGAGGATACACTCCAGTTGTCCAAAACAATGTTCAAATGTTTGAAATAAGAAAAGCTATTTATGTCTATTCACAGTCCTTCTGTTGTCTACATGTTTGCTCATATTATTTGACCAGGAACTTGCTTTGTAGCCTTTTCCTTACTGCTGTCCTTGTATTCTATGGATGCAGTTCCACACAGCTTCTGTGAAGGTGAAGCAAGACTCGGAGAAAAGCCTTTACCTTTGCCCTGAATCATGCTGAAAGCAGCTGGCTTGCTTACTGAAAGGAGTTAGATGACCTACGGAAAAGTTGATACATCAACCTTCAATTGCAGTCTTAGATCTTCCTGTCCATGCTAAGGACCAAAATGATTGTTCTGGCATCCTCCTTGTTTTTATAATCCTTATTTGTTGCTGCTTTGTTTAGTGGAGTTTGTCGTTATCATTCCAGTATAGTTCTTGTAATTTAATAGTCATCTGTGATAACCAAAGGCTGTTTTGTCTGGGACAACAACTTAATCATTTCCTAGGAAAAGTGGAAGACTATGCACAAATTGCAAGTTACTGTATTGTACTAAATTTTCTGGGTGTGCAGTTTTCAGTTACGTTGTTCTGGTTTTGTTAGCCATGAATTGTAGAGATTTTCAGAAGTGTAGCTTTTAGTAAGACCTGAAAGCACCTTATGGGGAAGTATTGTTACCTCATTCCACTTTGTGTTGACTGGGTTTTTTTTTTTTGTTCCTATCCTAGCACCCTTGACTGTCAAATACATTGGATTATTCCAGTACATTTCCCTCCCACTAAACCTTTGTATTTCTTCTAAGGTATTGCATACTCTCAAGTTAAGAATTTGGTTGTTTTTGTTGTGAGTTCAAGATTCAGATGTTGTGTGTATTTTCTTTGGAAGGTACTTCTCTGACTTCTAGCATCTGTTTTGAAACAAGCTTTGAAGCACATGTGAGAAATACCTCACTGAGTGTTAGCTATATGTTTTCATGATATATATGTCCTAAACATTAACTTTGAAACAAAAATAGACATTATCAATACTATCTGAAAAATAACTACTGGACAACTTGCAGTGTGACCAAAATCCTGAGATTTCAATGTAGCCAATATCCTTTGGCTTCCAGGAGTTGGGCTTTCTTGCAGCTGACATTCTCAATGTCTCCTCTGTGACCAAGTACTATACTTTGAGACATGCCAAGAAACTTTTTCCTAGAGCTTGACTCTTCTTGGCTCTGTGCTTAGCAACAGGAAATGCTCTTCTCAAAGATGCCTCTGAAATACTCTGGAGATAATGAGGCAGCAGTGGAAGATAACCCTTGGAATGGTGAATCTACTTTGATCTTCTCAACAACTATCTTGTGGCAACTATCAGTTGACATGCAGTTGTTCTTTTCCTTCAAGAACATGAATGTATGAGAGAAGTGCTTTCTTAAGCAGAGAAACTCTAAAAGAAACAAACAAAAAGAACTTTTTTTGTTTTCCTCTCTTTTGTCCTCTCGTTGGCAGCTATGATACAAAAACAGAAAACCAGAACAGATAAAAAGACAAGATACCTGGGGATTTTAAATAGATGCGTTTTTCTGAAGCTGTATTAACTAACTACACACATTATTTGGGGGGGTTATGAGTGTTTATATGTTTTGCCTTTCTCTTGGAAGCTAACCAGGATCTTGAAGTTTTTTCACACTTTCAATGTTGTGAAATCAGTAAGTGTGTAGTTCCTTAAGCATTACCTAAACAGTACTTTTTTGTGTGTTGATTTTAATGTACATTTTTCAGCATTCATAATGCACATCTGGAGCGTTGCCGCTCCGATGCAGGCTTTTGTGTTAGATCCCCTCACTTTTTAAGTGAGTCTCCACTAGCTCAGGTACAAATGCCCATGGGACTTAGTTTTAGCTCACAGAGCCCTGAATTACTCAGTGGTTGTGGCTTTAGAGGTGCAGTGCAACATGTAGATGGCAGAGTACCAATAGCTGTGCACAGATGAGAAATTCTTAATTTAACAATTCCTCTAATTTTGGTGTATATAAAGGTTAAAATAACATGCACATTGGGATTATTATTAATCCAGAGACTGTAAACGTGGTCTCTTAGTAACCTGATGGTAGTGGGGAAGAAGCTCGGAGTAGAGCCACTTCAAAAATACACTGGTTGCCCCAGTTGAACTCATGTTGACATTTAAATAGGGTGTCATGTTCCACAACAGATGAGAAACAATGCTTGGCAAGAAGACCATTTCAAGAAGTGTACAGGAAAATGGGTCTACTTTCTCTTTTCCCAGTGGTGGACGAGCTATTTTGGTGCTGGAAACTGTTCCTGTGAGAAGTGTATGGGAAAGAAATAACAGAAGTACACTGAACCTGAAGAAGGAAAAAAAATATTTCAGACGGGGTAGCACAGAACAAC
>WAAE01015266.1:0-18603 GCA_013400495.1 Nicator chloris
AATGCGACCTTTAATACTATATTAAAAAAATGAATTTTACATTAGTCAAGAAGAAAAGTGGAAGAACTAAATTGTTTTCTTTTCCACCCTTGCATGATAAGCAGAATCTTAATTATGGATCTCTGGAGTAATCAATGTCACCTGGAATTTACAGAACCTGGGAGAAAAATTGCCAAGGAAAAATTTGAAGACAAAATCAAGAAATTGGGGAAAATATGGCCTTAGAAATACTGCATTAATGTTGACCTATTTAAAGATAACATCTTTCTTCAGGGAAGCCTTGACTTTGTATTATTCAAGTTATGAGTAGGATGGGTGGCTATCTTTCCTGATTCCATACACTGTACATCAGAACTCGTGCATATCTGTGGAAATAAAAATATAAACTGCAACCTCAAATGAGCCAGAAAACAGGAAATCCCAGAAGGCGGCAGTAGACAGCACTGGTTTTGTAGAAATTTCCTTCTCTACACCATGGGACAGGCTACACACTCAAGTCCAGCGTCAACGTGTCAGATGGTTGGCCTCAGGAAGCCCTATGGGCCCTCTTTCCTCACACACGGATTCATGGACAAGACCCCTTCCTATGGCAGATCTCCTCTGAGTGATGTGACAGCCCCAGCAGCCTCCTCAGTTACTGTTTTTGCAAGCTGTAGATCTGTGCCATTATATCCTGAAGCAATCTTTTCTGACGTGCGCCTTTCCAAATACCAGCTCAAGATTAAAAAGAGGCAAACTCATGAATTATCCAAACTAGCCATACCAAATTATATGCAACTCTCAACAGACCTAACTAAACAAGAGCTGTCAGGTAAGAGTTTTGATGGAGTTAATGCAGATGGAAATGTGGTTACTACGTGGTCATTTTTCTGTGTTCTAAGTTAACAGCAACTGATCACAAAAAAATCCTGTAGAGAAACGTCTGGAAATTAGAATTCCTACATCATGCTAATCCTGAAATCTAAAAACAATTTTCACACATGATTTGCAAATGAGATTCTTCTTTTATTTGAATTAGTTACTTCACCATAATCTTACTAATTTTACACAGGTATAATGAGGACAAAAAAAATTTATTTACCTCTGAACTGAGTACCTTCTTGCAAAGCTGGCAGAAACCCACAGTCAGACCTGTCTTTTGTTACAAATCCAACCATAATGTACTTGGAACATGGCATAAGACCTCACTATTGCTGTGATTATAGGCTTAAAATTACATATACTTCTGATTTCGGTACAAAAAAAAAACCAAAATAATTAAGTATTTGCTACAATCAGCTCTTCTGTTTATAGTCAATAAGGTGAATATCCAATTCAGTCGTATTACATTTTTGACGTATTTAAAATTTCATTACCTGAGAATGCCTATTTATTTTTAAAGGAACTTCTGTCATACACAACAAATTTGACACACATGGAAGTCTACATTATGAAAAGAGGAGGTGAAAAGGGTATTTATCTTTTAGCTGCTTTGTGCTACTGCATTAGATGGACATGTCTGCAGAGCTACTCAGTGGGATTTGCTACAGCTTGGAACAGGGGATTACCCAACTGCTCTTTCCAATTTATGTGAAAAACACTCAGTTGCACACCAATGTCCATCAGCATGATAAACCCTTGTCTCTGGCACATAGAAGGCCAATTTGTGATTGAAACTGACACAGAGAACTACTTTAATCAACTAATAATCACTCAAAATTACCTCCAGGAAAACCCCTCTAGCTCCAGTATTTGGATTAAGTGTCAAGGCTCAATCTGAACTTCTTATGAAGAAGGCAGCTTCTCTTAAAACAAATCTCTGTTAAGTTGATGAGAGTTAATGTACCTGGCAGCTCCTCAGCAGATGGCAGGTTTAGGTGCAGAATGCTGATGACAATGGAGCTTTGTGCTACCAAAAGGAGCCATTAAGGTGAAAGAACTTTTGAATTAGTCTCTTCTGTAAATTATTAAAAGAAAATTACTCTTAGGATAAAATGTTTTAGCTCAAGAATTAATTTACTTGGAGGATGCTTGATGAAGCACCTTTTGTTTGTTTTTGATGTGTGTCAAATACATTATTCACCTCTGCATTAGATTATTTTTCATTAACCTATGCACACAGATAGCTCCAAATACACACTCTGGAACAAGCATTATATGTTTTTTGCTAGATTACAGCCAGGCTGAATACCAGACGAATTAGCAAAACATATGATTAATTTAGTAAACTTTCACTTCAAGTACATAAATACAAACTTACAGCATCTATAGATATTAAACAGCAAAATAAAAGGGGAAAAAAAAGAAAAATGGAAATTGCCTTGTTTAAACAGGAAAACTAAGTAACTCTTTGCTTGCTGATCTGCAAAGAAGCCTGTGGAGATGCCACCTTGAAGGGGAAGAGAAGCGTAAATACTGCAGGCTGTAGGGCTGAACTACACAGTTGACACCAGGTTTGTGGGTATCCACTGCAATACAAAACAATTCACCTGACTGCCTGACAATCCTGCCCTCTGCCACTGACTGAAAGACTCACTAATAATAGCACTAAAGGGCCTTTTGTTGTAGGGTCTGACCTTAAAATAACATTCTTATTACAGAGCCACACTCTGTCCTTTGCCAATTAGAAGGATGCTTATTTATGAAATAAAGCAAGCAAAGCTTCCAAGAGTGATAATAAACCACCTTTTTCTGAACTTAATGCATTTTTTTGCTTTGTTTTACACAAGTAAGTAAAAGCACATTTAAACTTACTCATAAACAAAAGAAGCTGCTGTTCCTGCAGCCACTTTTTTCTGATTAAATTGTATTTCCAAAGAGTTCACATTGTTCTGAGCATAAGTTTTGGATATGCCAATACCCATCTTTCCCAATCTGCTGTTTTCTCTATTGCAAGCTATAGACTTAAAACTCTTGTTCCAAAAATTTTATAGTGACTCTAGCTGAAAAGATTTCCAATAGAGCTTTTCTCGGGAAAGATTCATACCCTCCTGCCAACACAGATAATCTGGCGTATCTGTTCATTTAGATTCAACTAAATTAAATCTGGAGCATTTGCATGTTGTGTTAATTGATCTCACCTAAGAAAATAATGTCACTGTGCCAGCAGAAATCCAGTTACTGGAACATGTTGCAACAGCCTAACACTGTAGAAATACCTATAACACTGCAAAATACCTATAGCAGAGATGTTTCAAAATGTCAAGTCAAAACATGCCCTGGCAATAAAAAAAAAACCAAAATTCTGCTTGGCCTGCATTAAAGTCTGATGACTGACCTTCCCTTGGCCAGAACCTCTGCACAATTTCAGTCCCTGACGCTGTCCTCATTTGAGCTAAAATCCTGTTTGAGGAAAGAGATATTTCTGAATTTCCCCACCGTATTTATTTCACTGACATTAAACTACCGCTGAGGAAATTATAACGTGATTACAAACTTAGTAAAATCCAAAGCCATATCTAAGAAAGGCAGTGACTCAACCAGAGAAGCAATACTCCGCCTTTAACAAGGCACAAGAGTTTACTGAGGGTAACGGAAAACACTACAGCTCACATAAGAAAAGAGACAAGTTATGAGCCTTGTGGGAATCATTATTTCAAATTTACTCACTCTTTGTGTGTAAATTTCAGCAATAATGTCACACTAATGTAGTTATTCAAATTTAACACACTCATGTTCATTAAAGAAAAAGGAAAAATCACCACAATGACAAACAATTCTCTGAGTTACACTCCGGGTAAGTAAATGTCAAGCAGCAGGAGAAATTTAAGTTACACAATATCACAGATGTGCACTATAAGCAATTTTTTATTTTGCTTTGTACCATGAAAAAAGCCTCTTGGGAAGGAACCAGAAGTCGGTCCTTTTTATAGCAGAGATGATTTCTATACGCATAGCTCAAGGCACTCAGTAGGAACCTATAAATAACTAAAATATAAAACAGGACCCACTGTCAATTTTTTATCTTAAAATATAACTAAATACTTTTATTTTTTTAAAAAACTTGCAATGCTGTTTTTGTAGATAAACAGCTTCAATAAATCACACAGGATCCAAATACTTTTCACGGGCAAAGTACAGAATACCTCTATGTCCTTTTATTATCACTGGAAGGTGACCGGGAGATTGTGTCTTTTGCACAATCTGCTGGGCTGCCTTCTTAACAAATAGTCCTTGCACCAGAGCTTTGCAAAGAGGCCGGTTTCAACAATGCCATGAGTTCTGTTACTCACACCTGGACATTAGCAACATTGTCAAAACAATTATGGGAGCATTTCCCTTAAAAAAAATACCTTCTTGAGATCTCCTTGCTACATGCCTCTGTGACTTTGCTGGGGGAAACAAAGTCTTTCTTTTTCCCAGTAACAATGTAAGTGCTATTGAAGAGATTTCTTTATATATAGTGACAGAGCATGCCAGAAAAAGGGGAAGAAAAATGGCACTATTAAACTCCTTCACCAAGTGTTACTTAATAGCAGGGATTATACAAATGGAATATATGGAACCACTTGTGTTCTTAAATAAAATATATACTCTTTATAATGTATTTGCTTTGCACCATTACATTTACAGTTTTTACTTCCAAATATATATACAAAGAAAATTAAACCACAAAGCCTAAAAAAAAATACCATAAAGCTCAAAACAGATTCCTGCATATTTTCATATGAGTAGCAAGAATTTTATCACTGTGAAGTGAATTCTTTACAAGTGAAGAATTTGGGAAACCAGCTTCCTATACCAGCATACTACTTTAAACTGAACTACAGTGAATAAGACCTTTAGGTAGCTTTAGATATGTACATATAGGAATACCTCACCAAGTACTATTTTAAAATAAAATATATTTTAAAATAACTTTCTTCTACCTGCTAATCTGCTGGTAGACTATGAGTACAAGAGATAATGCAAATCCACCTAGGATGCCTAGAAGAACAAAAGTCAATTGGAGGGATGGAAGAGTTTCAAAATGGAACAAGTATATATCATGAATGCCTAGAATACCCTCAGACTCCAATAATTTGTGGATTTTCAAGACTGGAACACTGAGATTTCCTTTGGAGACTGTTTTTTGTTTGGAGGGGTTTTTGTGGGCTTTGTTTTTGTTTTAAAATTGTGCTTCGAAGATTTCTTTTAAATTCTTCAATCATAATTTACACCCATGCCAACTTTTATGTGGAGCTTCCTGCAGCAAGTTCGGTTTATGCACTGAGCTCTTGTTCTTTTCTTGGATGAGACAGTGAACAGTTCTTCCCTATTAATTTTCTCCATGCCACTTATGATTTTATAGCGTTCTAAAATAAGCTCCCTTTTTCAGAATAAAGAGTCCCAGCCAATTTAGACCCTCCTTGCAGAGAAGTCATGGCTTACCCTTGATCATACTTGCTGCCCTTTATAGAGTCCACTCCATTTCTACTTCATGTTGAGAGATGGAGACCGGAATCAAAGAGTGAACATACAGACACACAATGGAATCATTCAGCATCATCATGATGCTCTGCTTTCTACTTCTTCCTAAAAAATCCTAACTTTGTATTGGATTTTTTTTTAAAAAATCAGTGCTGGGCAGTCAGCTCCTAAATGACAAAATACTTTGTAAGCATTAGAGAATGAATCTTCTGGAGGAAAATTCGACAGCTTGTCACTGTCTTGTGGAACAGCACAGGTCAAATTCTGCTTTTCTCATTCACGTGAAAAAATCTTGATTTTATTTGACAAATTTACATCTTGATATTCAAGGATGCATGATTTCTTTTTATTGGCAGAGTTTCGTGGAATAATGCAGTTAGTACCCCTAATGAACAGGTTTTGTACAAAGATAAAAAGATAATACAAGAATATCCCAAAGATATTTCACTGAAAAGTGTAATGGTTAATGATTCTATGAGATAATGAAGGATTTTTTCAGCAAAAAGTTAAAGGGGGGAGTCATTTGCAGACAGGGACTCAAAAAATGCATGCAGCTAAAATATACTGGGACAATGCATTGCAACATAAAGTATTTCTGACTCACATCCCAAGGACACTAACTAAATATGCAATATCCCGGCAGTATGAATGTAAGAAGACTGAAAAGGGTGCTGCTGTGTAGCTGTCAGTAAAGAACTTCCATGCACTACTTGTGTCAGTGATATATAAATAATATATTACTGAAATACTAAAAATATTGCACTGCAGCTTACTGTATCTGTGTATTCTCAACAGTTAAATTAGCACTATACAGTGGGATGTTTTCAGGAGAAGGATGAAGAACAGAAAAATGGAGTAAGGATGACAACAGAGCAAGATTTTAACTTGAAGAGCACTTCAAAAAAATGGGTAGGCAACCAAGGCACTCCAAGATGTTACCAGGCCGCCAAGGAAGCCAAAAGTGCCATGTTCCTATGATCAATATAGACTCAGCTCTATGATAAGGACAGTCAAACCTATTTCCTAAAATAAATTCTGCTAATAAACTTATCAAGGTATTCTCATCACTGAGATCCTTCTCCAAATTTCCAGCATCATTCTCAGTTCTAGCTTTTATTCATGGAATTAAAATATTTATACTTAATAAACACAAAGAGAAAATAATGTCTCACTTTTCATCTGATTTAATATTTAACATTTTTCCTCAATGTAGCACTGATAAAAAAATACATTGAATAAGGGAAAAGGGAAAGTAGGTTATATTGTAACACCTAAAAGAGGAGGGGGGGAAAAACAGATATATCATTATCCTGTTAGCTGCCCAAAAAAAAAGCAGGTTTCAAGATGAGAAGGCCTGAATAGCAACCATCTGATTAATTTCAAAAACATATTTCTGCTATTTGATAGAATAGTAAAAATCATTAAAATCTACCTTGAATTTTAGGTATAGTTGTCTTAAGTATTTATCATATTTATAAATTTCAGAAGTACTTAAACAATTTCAGAAGATATTTTAGATACAGGAGACAGAGAGGGATAAGAAAATTCTGGAATTGCTGTCAAAAGGTATCACTGTTTATGTACATAGGTCAAGGCTTTGAAGAGGATCTGTCTTTGGGACCTACTACTCTACAAGAATAAAATCAAAACAGCTGAAAAAATGTAAAGCCAAAACTAAATAAATGCTGTTTCTCTTCTGAAAACCTGGGAAACCTCAAAATTCCTGTATGGACATTTGCAAGACTGGATTTACAAAACACAGGAAGGTATGGAATTTTACAGTAAGATAGCAATAATAATGATGATGAAAATTGAGCAGACAATTTTCCAGACAAGCAACCACAAGAGTATCTATATGGCTAAGCACATTTTGCTGGGATGCAAGCTTGAATCTTAGTCTCCTTACTCTCCAGAATGAGCCAAGAGTCAGAAAGCAGTATAAACTAGAATTATAGTTCTCCCCATTTATCCCTCTTTACTGTGAGAGTATTTCTCTTCACAGATTAACTATTAAAAAAAACCCACACACCTAGTGCTTCAAATAAATGTCTATCAGTTGAATTTCTAACTACAAATTGATGTTTCAGAAAGCTTGCCATTGTTTTCCCCTTAATTCTTTTCCATAACACTGAACGTGAATTAATGGGTATTTCTCCAAACACATTACAAAAAAAAAAAAAAAAACACAAAAAAAATCATTTGCTTTGCCTTATTTAAAAAAAAGATGTAGCCTACAATTCTTCACACTAACTGCAGCTATGAAGTAGTCCTTAATTTCTCTTCATTTTCCCAGAATCATCTCTTATTGTAGTCAGATGCTTTTTTCTCCACATGCATTTCCTTTCCCACTGTGATGCATAAGGATATTCCATTTAGCACTGAGGGGGAAAAAGAAATCACTGTTTTTCTCCATTACTCCAGTTTCTTTTCATATAATACTCTGTGCTCATTATTTTCTTTATAGTTTTTTATAATGAACTTTTATTTAATTCATTTCATTTCTTTCTACATAAGTTAATTTTTTGGGGTTCAAAATCAAGGCACTCCAGGCTTTATTATTAACTGCAAAATTTTGCCAGGGAAATAAAATACATATCTACCCTCAAATAGCCATTTAAATAGCCCACATAATCAGCTTGCCCAGAGCATGATAACTTAATTAGCAATGGCTTGTCTCTTTCACCATGGTTGCTCACTAAATTTGGGATTTGCTGAGAACACAGAGTTCAAAAACATCAGGTTCATCCTCAGGCACATTAAATTTACTTTTTTTTTTTAATTTTATAAAACTTACAACTAATAATCTGACATTTAAGTTATTTGTCTAAAAGCCCCAAATCAGAATAGAAGGCAAAATTTATGAAGTGCTGTTCATGATCAACACTACAGGTTAGACATGATGCAGAGATCTAATTATGTGAATCTATACATGCCTATAAAAATAACTCAGTTTTGCCAAAGTCTCTTAAAACAGCTAAATTGAGAATTTTACGTAAAGAAAAGAACATAATGGATATGAAATGGGAAACAGTGATAGCAGGTCTAGGAACTGACATATAAGCACAGAAAGAATTGGAAGTGTTGTCATAAAACTTAATTACAGAAGGGGAAAAAAAAATCAAGAAAAGCAAAATCCAAACAAACCCCAAACATTTGCAAATGCCAGGAAAAGCTTTTCCTACTCAAATGTCAGGAAAGTCAAAGCCTATTTAATAAAGTCAATCAAAATGAAATTTGGGGATAACCAAAGGCAGTTATTTAATGAAATTACTAAGAAATCTCAGGAAGAATCCCAAAGGCATCTTGATGAAATGTATTTAAAAATGACTGAAATCTGAGCTGCCCAGAGATGGTGTTGGAGCAGGAAACAGCTGAAACATCAAAAGAGAGTAAATCTTTACTGCAATAACCTTGCTTCAAACCATAGTTCGAGAACACTCACAGCCTTTGTTTTTCAGGGTGACCTTGAACAGACAATAACACATTATTTGGGCAAAACTCTTCCAATTTCCAAGGAACAACTGGAGAGGGTGCTTTGGTACACCTCATCTGTCACTTCTCATCTTCAGTCTCCAGTTTTCATCAGATTTGTAAAATTACCCTCCTGCACCAACATGCCCCGGTGGATCACAGCCAGCAGCAGGCTGCAGGCAGGTACGAGAGGGTGCACAGGAGCTGGGTGCCCATGGGAGTGGGGGCAGCTCACTGCAAACCTCCAAAAGCATCCAGCACCCTCAAGCCTCTCCACAGGTTGGTATGGCTCTCCAGGGGACACGCTGCCGTGCCCAGGAAGAGAGAAGAACCATTCAGGTATCCCACATGGACATAACTGGACAGGTCTGTTCTTGTGTTTCCATGTTCTTCTCTCGACTGGAAGGGGGAACCACCCAGTCTGACACTGGCTGTGACTTAGCTGAGAGAGCCCAGCTCAGTTACAGCACCCACCATCCTGTGGGCTGCCCTGGACCCCTCTGAATCCCCTCTGCATGATCAAGCTGCATGAGTAGAAAACAGCATTCCCCGGGGAAAAAGCACTGTAGCAGACCTATGCATTTTTTTCCTCCATTTAGAACTAAGTAAACAACAGTAAATCTGCCATGCAATCATGATTATATTTTCACATAGACACAGGCAAGCAAAGAGAGCAGACAAATATCTGTGGTAACAGAATTTTCCAACTCAGAAATACATTGTAAATTTGTCTGCTGAATTTATCAGTGACACAAATTCATATAGATATCCCTTATTACTCTGACATCACCTGAAAGCGAGCTCTGGAACTTAGAAGCTTGAAGAGTTCATCTTCATGTGGTAGGCCGAGAGATTTGTTGTGCAGTGTAGGAATGCTGTTTGATTCCAGTTGCACTATTCTAAAATACCAACAGCTAAATCTGGGTAGGTTTGGTAGGGGTAGAAAAGTTTTTTTAAAAATTTAGCCTAAGAATAATTTTATTCTGCTCACCTTTTAGCACCAGCCTTCAAATAACAGCAGCAGAGAAATGCAGAATAGCAGAAGCACGCAAGAGGCATTAAAACTCACATTTCTATTTTCACAGGTTTCTACTATTTGGCAGCCTCTATAAAATAAGCAAGGTCATTTATAATATTTACAATAACATCTCCTGTTTGCTGTTTAACTCAACTCCAGTCCTTCAATCTTTTCCCAGCAGTCAAGCCACAGAATAATAAACCCAACTGCATACAGCAGCTCCGCGCAGCATGCCACGCAGAGGCACTTGAGGAATTACACTCCTCAGCCAGGGAAGGCAACGGGTCACCACTTTGTGCAATATCACCATGGCCCATGGTACAGCCTGTGATAAATGATGCCATCTTTCTGTACCTCAAGGGGCAGGTGTTGGCCACCAAGTGCTTCCATACAGTTGGTCTCCGTCGCAGCCTAGGTGCAGAGAACTCACCAAAGTTATTGAAAGGAAATGCTTGAAAGAAGGCCACTAAAAAAAAAAAAAGAGCTTTTCACGATAGCTCCTTGTCTTTTGGCAGAATATAATGGGTAAAATTCGTAATTAGATTTGTCACTTAGATCTATTTTCAGAATTTGGTTTCTCAGGTTACTGGATGTCACTCGAGATCTCAGTAACTTTTTCCACTTCTTAGAGAAGTTTAACACCTTTGGTGCAAGTCAACAGCAGTGTTTCAGCACTACTCACTACATGTTGAAATCTAATGCACTTCGCTCTAATTATGAGGTCATTATTAGCATGCACAAAGGCATGTAATCGATTAGAAACAACATACTTCTCAATAAATAATGTACTTAGGAAGCATGCCTTAGATGACAACCCAGTAGCAGGCCATTTGAAAAAAAAAGCTTATTAGTCAATGAATTATAGCATCTCTCAGAAAAAACACAGGTGTTAAATAGTTACAACTCAAGAAGGCAAAATATCTAAAGCAATAAATCCCAGGTATTTAAGTGCAAGAAAATATTAATCAATGTATAATTTATTCATCATAGAGAGTAACCACTGTCAGATTTTCCTGGCTTTTGCTAAAGATGAGGCCAAATTATTTCAGTCCTGTGATTGCACAACATCAGCAAATCAACAATTCCAAGTTAGTGACAACATGAAGCCTCACTACAGAGGACCAAACCAGAGCAAATTTTTTTCTTGTCCTTATTCTGTGGGAAGATAAGGTTATCTAGGATTTTCAGGCCTCAAGTCCTCCCAGATTTTCTCTACATGCCTGCCATGTCCCCATTAAATGGAGAACAGGTCCAAGTCTTCACTCTATGCTGAGGGTCAAAACCTGAGTGCAACCATCTGAGGGGAATCTAGCTTCCATATTCCCCAAATGTGACTCTCTTGAAAAGCACTTCAATCCCAGGCTAGCCAATTACAAGAAACCTTCCATTGCCATAATGATACAGGTGTCTGAACTGTACTGTGCTTCCACTTTGCTCTGTGCTACAATAAAATGCCCTCTCTTTCCCGAATCCCAGAGGAGTTTTCTGAGGTCAGTCTGCTTGCAAGTGGGCCATCTTCAGGATGGACACAGCTGAATACAATCGTACGTATTTTTATAGCAAATGTTAACAATCTACTTACTGTGAATCACAATTCAGGGCTAGATTCAAATTCTAAAATCTCCCTTATATGCCCTTCCCTCAGAACGAGCCACTCCGAGTTGATACTGAAAACCAAAACATGCAGCTTGGCAACCTTGACAACCTCATTTGCACTCGCTTGTCACTGGAAACAAAATATAGTTGAATGCCACAGTGAAGTTCATTAGAAATTAGCAAATGCATATTAAATGCTCTTCTCCCAGATACAAAATCTCCTATTGATGAAACTCAGCTTTAAAAGTCTTAACACCTAAGTCACAGAAACATTATTCCACTTGTAAATTTTAAGCATTGCTAATAAAAATAAGGCTTATCAAAGGAAGTGTTTGTAGTTGTTGCCATTCTCCTCATCCGTTTTACATTATATTGCCTCAGCAAGATAAAAGCATCCTCATCACTTCTCTCAATGGAAAATGCAGCAACCAAGTCTGCACATTAAGGCACACAAGAACAAAAAAGGTCTCTAAAAAAAGCTCATACACATTTGCAAAACACAGGCCTTGCTTCAGATGCGAGAACTCAGCTGCAACAGGCAGTCATGCTGCAGGTGAGGAAGGAGATGGTGGGACCTACAGCCCTGCACCCTGAGTAGACACAGCATGACCTATGTAACACTTCCACAAAGGTTGTTAATTCATCTCAGAAGAGCCACTATCAGTCTGATACCAGTTTAAATTAAAGATAGCTGATTTGGAGAGAAGTTATCACTGGAAGCAGCTTCAGGCACAAACTCCTGCAGCTTTAGACAGGGGTGAGTAATAAACTCCCAGACTTCCCAGCAGCTCTGTCAAGATGCACTTTACAAATCAATAACAGGCCCCATCTATTAGCTAATAATAGCCAATAACACCTACCTATCTATTAGTTTGAGAGGCCCCATCTGAGCACACAGCATCCTGCTGCTTCTATCCTAAACTGTAATCACTGAAACCTGAAGTATCAGAAGGAGAGGGGCAGATTTTCCCACATTCATCTTTCTTCACTGATGAACATCTTAGCCTTTTGTTTTTAACTCTGTTCTTTCTTTCAAAAAAGCATAATTAATCGCCCTGTTTATCTACAGTCAGCCTGTGCACTGAGGAAGGGCTGCAAGTGACTGCAGCAGTTTCAGCAGCTCTCAGCTGTGATCAGGCAGTGTGTATTCCCAGCACAAGGCCCCTGTGCAGCCTCGTTGGAAGCAACCAGTGACCACTATTCCTAGATACTGGGTATTCCTAGATCCAGCAAACTAGGGCATGAGCTTATTTGCCAACCCCAGATTTGAGTCCTTCACTACCCTCAGAGGACTAAGCTAACAGCACCAGCTAACCCAAAGGATTGTGTTTCCCTCCTTTTGCTGTTTAAACAAGGCCTGCTACGTTTGTTTTAATACTGTTTTTTCCTCTTCTTCTTCACCTGAAAGTCCCACACAAATGAAAATTACTAACCATAACACATTAGATCAAGGATTTCACAGAATCTCAGAATGTCCGAGGTTTGAAGGGATCTCTGGATGTCATCTAGGTCAAATTCCCTCACTAGCAGGGCCACATACAACCAGTTGTCCAGGACCCTTGTCAAGATGACTTTTAAATATATCCAAAGATGGAGAATCCACAAGCTGCCTGGGCAACCTCTTCTGATGCTCCGTCACCTTTGCAGTGAACAAGTGTTTCCTGATATCCACACACAGAGCCTTCTGTGCATCAGTTTGTGCCCACTGCCTCTCATCCTGTCACTGGGTACAAGTGAAAAGAGCCTGGCTTCACCCTTACATCCACTATGTGGCAAGATATTTTCTCTTCTCCAAGGCTCGACAGTCCCAGCTCTCCCAGCCTATCCTCATAGGAGAGGTGCTTGTTAGCCAGGAAAGCGCCCCACATTTGAGAAGGGTGCCCAAAAAAAGTGACCTTGTACTATCCTGGTAAATACATATTGTGGCATTAATGTTTGGCAATCCATGATATGTGGATAGCAGGAGAACCTCTGCAATTCCAGTGCAACCCACTGCTGCCTTGGAGAAATCAAACCACAGAGATGTAAAAATAAAACAAGAAAGAGCAAAACGGTGTAAATTTGGAACAACATTTTCCAGTGAGGGAGGTTGTTGGGGATAAATGTTATTCTTTACTCATCAGTACAGTCATTTTCAGGATTGGGCAGAGCCACATTGCATACTGCTCGCCAGCATGTTTCCATTGGACAGTAAGGTGTGGGCAGCGCTCTCAGTTGCCCAGCAAGGGACAAATGAGGAGGGGTCATGTTCCAATAGAGCCAGGAGCTCCTAATTCCAGCCTTTAGGAACACCACTGGTCACATCCAGCTCATTCAGGGGCACAGATGTTCAAAGATCACAGCTAAGCACAAAGACACAGACTCGCATCACTGCCTGTGAACAAACCTTCGCTGTATTTTACACTGAGGTCAACACAGAATCCCAGAACATTCTGAGTTGGAAGGGATCACAAGGACCCAACTGCTAAGTAAATGGCCTGGACGGGGATCAAACCCACAACCTCAGTGCTATTAGCACTAAGCTCTAACCAACTGAGCTAATCTCAGAATCAACACAACCATTGCTGCATTTTAAAGCTATGTCAAAATTGATTCACAAAGATTTGTAAGTAATCAAGTGATTTTTTTCCATTTACTGAATGAGAGGAGGAGGAATTTCACATGGCCACTACTGTATGCATTCAATTATTTGAACATTAATAAAAACAACCACAGGGGTTCCATACCAAAAGACCCAGGAAAGCGTTTTTGTATTCATACATTCCTTTTCACATAAAAAGGTAATATCTTTGATGGAATATTATTAAATATTGCATGCAGGAGTCCTTAATGTTTAAAACCAGTAACTTATTTAGATTTCATTTTTATTTAAAGGCTTCTGATAATTTTAACAGTTGAAATAATGCAAACAAACCATTGACTTGGAGTCGTTCGCCTTCCTGTGTTCCCATATAAGCAAGATAATCCTCAAGGGACGAGTCGTATGCAAATTTATTTTGCAGCTTGGGATTGTGCTAAATAATTACTAACAAAAATGTATTATTTAGCTCCAGGCTATCTCGGTGCATTAGAATTAAATGGCAACTATTTGCTCTTTCACTCGTGGCAAGAACTACTGGGCTGATGTCAGCATCATTTTGAATGCCATTATCGCAGTCTCTGGCTCTGTAGAAGGAGCAGGCAGATTTATTTACAACCTAGTGAGTGTCTCACATTTCCTTGAGCATGACACCATAGAAAACATCCTTCTTATTCTGGATTATCAGGAGTATATTAGTATTGTTAAAAGCTATCCTTTTTAATAAAAAGTTGCTGTGACATTCCCATCTCTATGGGAAAATTCATTATCACATACCATTTGAGCACCAGTAGGCAACCACACATATTTACTGCAAGGAAAATGCCAGAAAGCAGAATTTGAGAGTTTGCCAAAGAGCCATGTGACACATGCCCAGATAAGGGTTGTGGGGGTTTTAATTCCCTTCCTCCCCACCCCCTTCAGAAATACCAATGAGAGAGAGTAACAAGACACTGCACAAGTCTGAATCCCAGCTGTTCTGCTCTTTGGAAAGATCCCAACAGCATCAGCACTGCACACTCCCACTGACAGGCAGAATAGGCTGAAGAAGTAAGAGGGCTGAACCACAGGATTGTTTGTTTTTCATGGTCAGTGACACTGCAGTGGAAAGGTCCAGGACTTGCCACACTTGCAGACACTACTGAATCACACCGAAAATACCCTCTCTGTCTCTCTTCTTCCATGAGGAAATGCTTGCAGCCTCAGCCATTTGGGCAGAATCTTTCCATAATATCCTACTCCATCTGTCAGCATAAGTGTCACAATGTGGCCATAAATTACTAGTTTCTGAGGCTTAATTGAGCATAGATAAAGACACACACTGCCCTGCCTCTGTCTTAACCAATTCCATCCTCTTTTTTGTGTCCTTTTGCAGCCATATTTATGATGGAAATATTGTAACAATGCATTCAAAACACATTGCAAACTACATATTCATGAAGTCAAGCAAATACTCCTACAGAAATATCCTCTTATGGATTCATAGCAAAGGGGAATTTGTTTTGGTGCTTGGCAATATACTTTTTCTGCAAGCAAAACAGTGCTCAGCCTGCCCCTGGCTCAGCCTTGGCTTAGCAGCAGTCACTCTCTCCACTCTCTCCTTGTTTCCAAGGTTTATCCTAACACAGACTGAACCCAATAACGCTTTGGCCTAACACTGTCATAAAACCAAAGCATCCAAACTTTGCCCTAACATGAGAATGCAATCCAGTTGAGGCAAAAAGTAATCAAAGCTCATGAATCTGAACACCATCTTTAGCAAAGGCTTCCTCAGAGAGCAGAACAAGATCACTTTCCTTCTGAAATTTCATTAAGAGCTTTGTCATGCCTTTCTCTGTCCTATTCAACACAGGAGGGTCACCTGACTCCAAAATAAAGAACAAAATACAAATACTCACAGACGTTATGAACGTGAGTTAAAGATTAAACTTAGGCTCACCGTCCTATCTAGACACATACTATCAAAAAGTGGGCAAAAAATTAGGGCTGCCATCAAATATTGAAATGTGTCCTTGTATTCTGCATGTTCATTTCCTAGAGAAGGCCTACAAGCAGTATAATATTTAAACCTGAACTACCTCAGGCAGAGGCAAGTGAAGGCTCCCACTACTTCAGAACTGAAGTGTCTGCCTTTTAAAATTATGGTTTTCCATCCTCCACAGGGCAAAACTCATACTTGCTTTTAGAAGGTGACACACAAAAAGCAATAATCACAATATTTATCATTCAGCTCACAGGTTTTTTTATTATTTTGACAAATACATGGTCAGCATGTGTTGGTTTTTAGTCAAATACAGATTCAAACCACACGTTTCGCTACAACTGATATTAAACCTACTTGAAGCAGATGGGGATACATCCACTTCCCTACTCATTAGATAAACAAAGGGAACACATTCACATTTAGATATCATTCCCATCCCAATTATGCCTTCAGACTCCAACTACAAATACCTTATTTTTATTTGGACCGATATTCAGCCAGTTACCATTTCAAATATTGCCAGGCAACAGACGAGTGAAGAGATTGAGCCATCTAAGAGCTGAAGGCACAACATTTTTTAAAGTGGAAATTAAGTATTGACTAAACAATAATTAAAATGCTACTTTTATACTAATTTTAAAGGTGAATCAGACACCAATTAATGTAATAAAGTCCACTGAATTCTCTATTTTAACAAGTTCTCTGACAAAGGTATAGCTTGGTCTCTTATGTCCTCAGTAGATGCTTCATCTGACTTTGGTTCCAGTAATGCATACAGCATTGTAAATGGGAAGGACATAGAAAGCATACCTTACTCCTTGGTTTATTTACCTAAATGGATTTGAACACAGATCAGAGATGTCCCTACAGACTGGGAACAGAGAAAGCATTATTAATTAACAAACCTTCAGATAAGCAAATAACTCTAACCTCTAATAGGTTTACAAGAATCACTTCCTCCTTTTAATACAGTCTGGGCTCAGCACTGCGGCCTGAACAATAAAGCAAATATAAATGAAGTAACATAAGTACAACAGAAGTGGCGAAGCATTGTCCACTTCTCACCAGGAAAAAGACAAATATAAAGACAAAACTACAACAAAGGAAGCAAGTTCTGACAACTTCACTAGGAGAGAGAATTTTACAGTCAAAAGAAAAAGAAAACACAAAATGGCTAAAAAAGGCTTCTCCTGTGAAGACAAGAGAAACAGTCCCACTGCTCCCAGCAGCAGTGCTTATCAACAGTGCAAGGAAAATCCCCACACCACCGGTGACAATGTTTCACATGTCAGCATGCTCTCAGAGACACTTATCCTGAAACAACTCTAAATACTAAAAATAGTGTTTCTCCACTGTCAGGACGTGTCCAAAAAAAAAAAAAAAATTCCTACAAAAGGGACACCCCAAGGGACATTCCGAGATTGAAAACAGAAATAATCAGCTGAGGAATTAGGACATTGCTTTCTCACTTTCACTCTCGACTAGGTAAAGCAGAAGGCACCAGGGACACCAGTTCAAGTGGAGCCCCTAACAGCAAGTACTGCAGCATCTGCTCCTGAGCTTTCTTCCCTCCCTGGTACTCCTGGAGAGGCTGCAGCTGCCTCATACTTAACCCTGCATCAAACTGGTAGTATTAAACAGACCCTCCTACCCCCTCACCCTCAAAGATGCTTGTAACTTTAAGTCAAAAACCGTAAACATGTGTCACATTTGATTTTCTTAAGTGATTAGTATACTACTAATCAAATTGAGAAGCTGATTAGCAAATTGAATATCTGATTAGCTCCCTCCATGATGCAAAGAATTAGATATTAATCAAAGCTCATGAAGATAAGCACCACCATTCTTACACTCAAACCAAGCACCTGCAATTCAGAAAGGGGTAAATAATGATCATTAAAACCAATGAATTGTGGCTCTTTGATTAGTTCTAGACATTTTTTCCTCATCCAATCAAGGTAATTATACAATAAATCCTTGAAAATATATGCTGTATTTAACAAAGCAGGCCTGACACATTTTTGCACAATAAAGGCTCCTTTAATAAATAATAAATATCCTCTTTTGCAAGATGACCTACCACTACAAAATTCTATTCCAACAGTTGCTGACTGCTTTACTAATATTGGCACAAACAAGTAACTCATGATGTTGTACAAAAATTGAGTTTGTTCCACAGATGATGGAAGACAGCTCATAAGGTGGCTTAAAACATGAGGTAAGGAAAGAGAAAGGGAAAAAGCATCTGTTGGTGTCAAGAAAATTGCCTGGTAGAACTCAGCAAGAGGACAGCTTTCAGCTCTTTAACTTTGCCTTCATGGGACTTGCTTCAAGCTAATTTCCAAGTTAGATTTATCAATAACAAACTTTAAATATATTTTACCCAGATTGCTCCCAATACAGAGCAAGGTTGGCAGTGCTTAATTGTTTTGAGTTTGGATTTTGTTTTGTTGGGGTTTTTTAATTTAAACTGCAGTAATGAGTATCTGTCTACATTAAATCTTTTTATCCCTGAAGGATTTTTATTCTATCAATAATATGATAACGATAAACAAAAATTTGGCTTTT
>WAAE01015267.1:0-44425 GCA_013400495.1 Nicator chloris
GAGAGGAGAGGAGAGGAGAAACTTTCATTAGTATTTTATCTGACCATAAACTGATGAGTTAAGACATATTTCACTAATGAGCAGAGCTGTTTAGATCTTGCAGTAGTGGAAGGTAAATTCACTGCTGTCTCATGTTCAGGCTGTCTGTTAAAGATGTTTTCCGGTTTTGCCTCATCTTCTATAGCAAATATTTTACCCTATTAAAGCCATAGGTTTTATTATATATAAGCAATATATAAGCTTATTATATATGAGCTTTTCTGCTCTTGTAATTTGTGATACTAACAAACCTGAAGTTATTAGACAGTAGATTCATTCATTATTAAGGTCCTTTTCTGTTTTCACTCCTTACTTCGCAAACAGGTTACGCAGGATTTTGGAATTGCTCTGTTATTTTGCTCTCAGGAAATTCTGGTTTACATTCTTGTACTTCCATTTAAAATACACTCTTCCTGAGCTGCTTCAGTAAAAAGCCTGAAGGGTTTATTCATCTCCATCAAATTACATTTATTTAAGCTTTGAGCATAAAGAAAATACAAGCATAAATAGGGACGAAGCTGTCAACTTGACTCATCATTTACAGTTAACAGGATTAACTGGGTACAGCAACCAACGTGAAAAACATCTCAGAATACTGCCACAGGATAACAGGACATATTTTTGTATTGACAACATTCTCTCTTCTTGTCTCGCTCTCTCACCATATAATTTTTGCTGTTTAATTAATATAGTGTTTCTTTAGCACTGTCTCAAATTAGGCACAGAGTATTTTCTTACTTGCATGTTTCCATGACAGTATGGTGAAAGATTCCAGTATACATAAGGGAAGATAGATTCCTACCTACACCATACTCAGACTTTATGCTTAGGAAAAAAAAAAAAATCATTACTATAAATGAAACACAGGCAGTGGAGCTGATCCACACACTTATTTCATGTGGACCATCAGACATTTTTGAGATGGTAAGAATTTCTCAGTACCACTCACCTGTGGCAGGTTTGGCATAAAATCACAGGGGTAAAAGGAATTGCTGGAGCTGAAATCAGTGAAACGCATTCTTTGGTTAATAAGCAAATATTATGTAAGGTAACAAATAGGGATTCTGTTTCAAAGCATGCAATTTTACTTAAAACAAAGTATCTGGTTGAAATCAACAGAGGATGTTCTGTGATTTTAATGGGTTTTGGCACCAAACCAGACCATTTTCAGCAGGCATGATGCTCTGACATAGCTGTCAACAAATACTGCTCTTCAGTTATGTGCATGACTGACTGACTTTCTGTATTGCTATATCTACTTTTTGCTTCAAATCATTTCTGTAAAGAAGAATGTGGGTTTCACCCCAGAAGTCCTTTCTAGCACAGTATCCTTCTCTCTGAAAATAATCTGTATCAGAATAGAAGATGAGAAAAATAGAAAATTAAGAGTTAATTGTTGCAGTGAAAGGGTAGTTTCGCAAATATGGAGACTAACAAAGCCCTCAGACACTCCTCAACGTCTGATATTTCTCCTCCTCCCCAGGATCAGGCTCAGTCAGGTCTATACCATACAGCCTGTACCATATTTAAAGGACTACCCATATAAGTGTATGGGTACTTTCAAAGGCAGCAGAAATAAGCCCAAAGCATTGCTAAATGAAATACCATCCATTGGCAAACACACAGATTACAGATGTTTCTCTGTTTTTGAACAAAACTGAAACAAGGCCATGCTGGGTTTTGTTCTCTGCTTTGGAGGCTTAGTCAGAATTTGAATCGAATTGTGTCTGTGCACAAGGGTTGACAATACATATTTTCCTTATGATTAAAAGTTAAAACAATTTGCTTTTCTTTTAATTTAAAAAAATCACAACTAACCTGAGTGCTTAGCCATATTTAATCACCATGTTCCTTATTAGGACAGCAAATGACAGAGTGTTTGTGGCCAGATGGAGGAATTATAATGATATTCCTTCAAGCTCTCCCCACAGTATTTCAGTGCCCCTTTGTGGAATTAATGTTTTTTCTTGACTTATGACCTTGAATCTAGAAATTTCTCTACAGACTGCAGCAGTAATGTACATTCTTTGCCTTTGTTGGCTTACTATAACTCAGATCACAGGTGTCTTTCATTTTGTACCTAGGCAGTAAGTAGGGATGTACTCATTACCTGAAAAGAAAAGAATGCAGAATGTCTGGAAGGCATAAAATGAACTGTTAAATATCAGAAAACAGATCTTGTAAAAGAGAAAACTTTTATGAGAACATTTTAATTTTGGTGTCTGGATATGAAATATCTGGGTAAAGGAAAATGACGGATGTGAAACATGTATGGGAATAACATGGTCTTAGGGTCTACAGACTGAAATTCCTCCCCTTTTGATCCAGAGTAATTAATTCCCACATTCACACATTGTGTTGCCATTTGGAGGCACCTCAACAAGATGGAGAACTGGGCTGATGTGTGAATTTCAACAAAATAAAAGCAAAGTCCTGCTCCTGGAGGGGAACAACCCCCTGCAGCAATACCTGCTGAGAGCTGAGAAGTCAAAGCACTGGTAAGAGCCACCAGGAGATCTGACTCCAGACGTGGACAAAAGAGATGTGGGCATACAGGAGGGAATCCAGTGGATGTGCAAAAGTATGAATGGACAGGAGCTCTCTCCTGTGAGGAAAGACTGAGAGAATTGGGGCTGTTCAGTCTGGAGAAGAGAAGGATCAGGGGATTCTTATTCATGTGTATACATACCTGAAGCAAGTATGCAAAGAGGACAGAGCCAGGCTCTGTGTAGCTATAGCCAGTGTCAGGACCAGAGGCAATGGGCACAAACACAGGAGGTTCCCTCTGAACATGAGGATACATTTTCTCCTGTGAGGGTGATTGCCACTGGCACAGTTTGTCCAGGGAGGTTGTGGAATCTCCAACCTTGGAAATACTAAAAAGTTGTCTGAACACAGTCCTGAGCAACTCTCTGTAGGAGTTCCTGCTCGAAAAGGGAGGTTGGACCAGTTGACCCCCAGAGGTCCTGTCCAGCATTAGTGGTACGATAAAAATTCATCGCCGTAAATAATAGGATTGATTTTTTTTTTTTTAACCATTCATTTTCTTAAACAATTTTAGTTAACAAGAAAAACTTTTCCTTCTAACATCTTGGTAAGGAAGTAATTACCTCCCAGGCATCATTTTGTACAGTCAGCTCATATTTTTGAATCATATAGAAATCTTTTAGCACCCCATGTTTTGTTTTTTTCCTCAAAAGTACAAGTTTTCCTCTGGCTGCTCCTGCAGAAAAGGATGTTTCCTTGATGTTCCCTCTTACTTTGTTGACAATTTCCTAGTTTTCTCTGACTGTGCATTATTGCATTCTCAGTGGCATCCTGCCTTACCGTTAGAAAGTCCTTTACTTGCAGAGGCATGGCCCTTTTCAAAAGGGTGGATGTTGTCATAGGTAGTTTTACAATACAGATAAAATTGCACACTCAAGAAAGCAGCAGGTTTAACATAAATAGTTACAGATTAGCAACTGATCTGTGAGGCTGCTTGTAAGGAGCAACGATGAGCTCTGGGAACGCTGGCAAATCAGAGAGCTGACTCTGAATAACAAGAGGAACCACACAGGGTCCAGTTGCTGGGGACTAATGGGATTAGTCACTATAGCAGCTATGGCTACATTAGTGAGGAAAAAAATGTGTCCACGTCTACAAAAATCACCTGGACTTATGGAAATCACAAAGCTTACAGGATTCTTGGAATTTTCTCATCAGTTGTAATCACTTACAACTGGCATCGCTGAATCTTTCTCTGAATTAAAGAGATTCTATTAACATCCTAACACTAGTGATGTTTTATAATAAGGAATAAATGTAATCCCAGTTCTTAATGATGTTTTATATGAAGTGATAAATTTAAAGAAAGAAGTGTTAATTTACATTATGAATACTCCGAGGACATTTTATTGAATGCACAAGAAACCATGATTTCACAAACACAGAGAATCTTTCATTACATACACAAAAAATGTATTGATTAAAAGAAGAGGTGAAAATTACTATTCTAGTTAAATATGCAATATGATATGGAAAAAGATCCACTTCAATATAATGAATTCAAATGGAATATTCAAAGCAGGCAGCTGATAAAAAAAAGCAAAATGATCACTGAAGTTTAAATGGCCCAGTAAAATCATGGGTCATGGCCCAGTGAGTAGGTATATTGCAATGGAGGTGAGCTCCTAAGGAATGTGTGTATCCCCTATTACATTTGAATGGAAATATAAGAGGAAGGGTGCACAACAAGGAAAAATATTCAATATATATTTTGCTTTGTGTAATGCTGTGCATAAAATAGAAAACACAGCACTGATAATAAAGGTGGGTAAAAGTAGCATTTGTTGAAGTGCAAAATTTTATGGCCTGAAGTTCCTCTCCTGCAAGGTCTATTTCGAGAAACCTCCAGAGCAAGAAACAGTATCAAATAAATAAATAAATCAATCAATCACCTGGAGTTGTGGGACTTCTTGAGTGAAAAGACCACCAGCTTCATGGGTAGAATTAGGCAGACCAGACAAATTTTGCAAAAAAATTAGAGTGCTTTGCTTGATGTCAGTCCCAGAGAGAACTGTAATGATAAAATGGTTATCCAATACACAAAGCATCAAACCCCATGATTAATGTCTGTCTATGTGGCTAATCAATAAACATGTAATTTCTGTTATCATAGTGTAACTACTGAAAATAATTTCTATGAAAATCCAAGAAAAATGAGTCTTTTTAGTATCCCAAGAATAAAACAATTGGAACTCATTTACCTGGAAAGAAATGAAAAAAATAAAAAATAGAGAAAAAAGGGAAAAAAATAAAGGAGTATTCTGTTTAGAAATATCTGGGGCTAAATAGCAAGATGACAGAAAATCTTGTTTAGGAAAAGGGCAAATGTGCAACAAGCAAGAATGAGTATAATTAATTAAGCTAGAATTCAGAAGAAAGTTTTTAATGTTAACAGTAATGAGGTTTTGATACACCAGGATAATTGTAGCAGCCAGGCAGACATCCTTTGTTTACAGAACAGTCTATAAAATGTATTACATAACATCATTGTTTGTGACAAAACAAAACTGTAATTCAATGACATGGAATGTCTCTTCTTAGTCTGTGCTGTTATAATTCATCCATCTGATCAAGATAAACATATTGATGTAGCACACTAGAATATCTGCAGGGCATTTAAGAAAGTACTACACCATGTTTTACTTTCCATGGAACAAATAAAACATCAAATGGATTAGCATTAGTTTTAGCTGCTGTTAAAGGGAAGTCATGCATGAAGTGACAAATTTACAATGCTTTTAGTAAAGTTTTTAATTATTATATTAGATATTTACAGATAAATCTTGGAGGTAAGAAAAAAAAAAGGTGAGATAAATAATGGAGACATGCTTCTTCAACAGGGTATTGTACCTTACAATTGTTTCCCAGTGATCAACTGCTCAATAACATGTGCAAGAACAGGAAATTCATGCTGAATTTACTTGATAAGGGATCTTAGAATGGAAAGTGGTAAGTTGTAAAAAAACCCCAGAAAATATAATCTCAACATGCTGGCAGTGCAGCACTGTAACAGGAAGGACTAATATTGTCTTCAGAAGCATAAAAAGCAGGACTGTCAAACAAAAATAAAGAAATTGCCTTGTCTCTGTACAAGATCTGTCAAGATCCCTAACAGTCCTGTGCTGCAGTCTTTTAAATGATGCAGAAAAATACTCATGCAAGAAGAAATATGGCAGGAGGGCAGTAAAAATGCTCTGTAGATCTATATTTTATGTTGAATAAATGTAAGAGCTCAGTCTATTTAGCTTGATAAGGAAATTGGTTTTGGCACTGTATTGTTAATGAGGCAAGTGCAGACAAAAATTTGTAACAATATTCAGTGAACAGTGAGACCAATTTAAGCTTGTGCATCCCTGAGATGAAAAAAAACCAAAACCAAAACCAAAAAAACTCCCAGAAATTATAATGTGTGGTTTCCAAGCAATTAGAGTAATCAGGCACTGTAACAGTTCAGAGAGAAGGACAGAGAGGTCAGGAGGACTGGTGCCAGGAGAGGTTTGAGTGCACTGATGATTGATGTGCACTACACAGTCATGTACATTGATACAGGGTTTTACCTCCAGGTTGTCCTCAGTTAATTGGAGCTCTGTGAGCCCCTGGTGCACACTGAAGTCACTCCTTGTTCTCTGCATCACAATGATCCATATTATATCATTCCCTTATGAATCTTATCCCACTACAATATAAAACCAATGTGGATTTATTCCCAAGGAAAATATGTCATATAAACATGCTTTTTCTAGTTTCCATTTATTTTAATATCAATAAATGAATAGTTTGTGATTAATTACTAAAGGAGAGCTCTAGCATAAATAAATTATCTGCAAGACTATAGTTTCTGGAGTTCTTCTCTGAATCCAGACAACTCAAATGCAGATATCTTCACCGTCTAAATATGATGAAGATGTATCCTAGTACAGATAATTAATCTTTTTTTCCAGGTCTGTGTCTACAAACAGAGGAAAAAACCACAACATTTGAGGGATTGCAATTGGAACCCTTCATGGATTTAAAGCATGCAAATATAAATACCAAGAATTATGTATTATGAATATATGAGCTAAAACAGTATATTTTGCAAGATATGTGATCAGTGGGTAAAAATTTTATAGTCTTTCTTAATATTTGAACTTTATATCCTTTCAATGAAGGTTAGGTGTTTTTCTTTACATTTGATGGTGTACTCTCATTTCTGGAACACAAAATATCTATTAGTTTTGTACTCAGGAGTCAAAGTCAATGGTCCTGGTTGATATCCAGAGTCTCTGCACCTCCTCCTTCACTTACTGATCTTGCAGAGGTCTTACATTTGCTTGGGAAGCTCATATTTCTTACAGTTTTGGTTTAGAGCAATAACTGCAAGCATTGTTTGGGTTTCCATTGGTAACTGATGAAAGTCAGGGGAAAATACATTTTATACAAAAGAAAATATATTATAGTAGCTAGTGACTTATGGCTTATTTTTTTGGTTTGATTGGTTTTGTTTTTCCTTAACAGCAAAGAGGTCTTGTATCCTATAAGTCGGAAATTTTCATTCAAATGCTTGTTTGTTTATCATTATATTGTGGTGATTGTGGTATTAATAATAATAACAACAATAATAATTTTAAATTAGGGCTGTGTTTTCCACGTGATTAACTAACTAAGAGGCACTCTGAGATTTTCCTGTTTTGGACAAAGAACTACATTTTGGTTTATATCTGTCCTGCAAGCCCTTCAGAATATATAGGGGTCCAGTTTCTTCTTTTCCCTGTCTGTATAAGAAGGAGTAAATAACAGCCTATGATGTATCTGGATACTGGGGTTTACTTTAGATGGAGGTAAGTGTTTCTCCCTACCTGATTATCCAGCTCTCACCCTCTCTCTTGTGGCTCTGTGCTCACCAGACCTTGACTCTCCTTCCCTGCAGGGAGGTCACTGCTGGTCTGTCATGCTCAGGGAGGTCACGTTGGTCCAGGCTGTGCTGCTGCCTGCCCACAGTCACCAGACACAGATGCTGCTGGCTGAGGTTCCTGGGTGTCCTCAGAGACTCATCTCCATGCATCTCATCCATCTCCCAGAGCTCTTCCCACTTCCAAGATATTCATCCCAACCAGGACCTTCACCTTCTTATTTCTGGAGCCTGTTTCTTTCCCCCTCTGCTTCTTTTCAGAGACACATCTTTTTGTTGCCACTTCTGTACAGCCTGTAAGAGCAAAACCACAACACATGATCAGTCTTCTAACTGGTGGTACTTCCTCATGTCCCAGCAAGTTCAGGACAATATTGGAAATTGAACTTCCAAGAAGTTTCCAAGAGGAAACCTGAACCACAAGATATTGGATCTCTGAACTCTAAAGTTTCTTGCTGAGATCAGACTAAAGGATAAAAATGACCTTAAAACCTGTTTATCTGTGAACATACCAGATGTTATCTCACCAGGTGTCTTTCTTTTGTGATGCAAGGTCTCAGAGTAGGCTGCAGAAAATCACATAATTCTCTGCTTTTTAGCTGCAATGTTTCCCACATTAATTTTATTTATTTAATTTTTATCTATTATCAACTTCAGATTTTTAGTAGTACTACTTGATTGTGTTTTCTCTCTTTTCTTAAATACTATTTTCCTTAAGCTAATTGTCTTACATTTCCTAAGGCAAATACATTGTTATTTCCTTTGCCTTCTTGGTTCTTCTTGGTGACTTTTTAAATTCTTTCTTTTTTGCCTTACTGATGATTCAAAGATCTCCTTGAGTTGCATTTCTCAGAAGTTCCTTTAGAGTTTCAGTAAAAGAACTCTAGCATATCACCAGTCTCCTAAACGTGTTCTTCTGTTGGGAGTGGCCATTATGCAGTTTTCATACTCCTTTGGATAGTTTTCCACACAAAATTATGTTTATATAAGCTGATTTACAGTAAAATGTCCTATCATGAACTGTGGATTCTCAGAATAATTGAAGTTGGAATGGATTTTTAGAGACTGTCTGGTCCAGCCACCAGCACTGGACATGGCACACTAGGTCAGTGTCACTACAGCAGAGGGACAATGTCATCTCCCACAGCCTTCACAAATGGCAAATTGTACCTGACCAATCTACTGGCCTCCCATGACCTTCCACAATGAAGTGACTGCATCAGTGGACAGGGGAAAAGGTACTGATGTCACCTGGACTCTTGTACAGCCTTTGGAAGGCTCCCCAACAACATTCTTGCCACTTAAGTGGAGAGATAAGGATTCGAAGGATGGACTTTTAGATGGATAGTGAATTGGCTCTATGGCCATATCCAAAGTGTTGTGTCCATTCAGGGTCTGTATTGGGACCAAAACTGCTTCGTGTCTGCACCCATGACATAGACACTGGGATTGGGTTCCGTTTCAGACTGAAAGATGTCTGGTTAAATTCAATGTTAGGCAGAAATTCTTACGATGAGGATGGTGAGGCTGTACAACAGGTTGCCCAGAGAAATTGTTGGTGTCCTGTCCCTGGAGGTCTTCAAGGTCAGGTTGGTTCAGGCTTTAAACAACATCTAGTGAAGGAAATTCCTGCCTGTGTCAGATGAGTTGAGGCAGATGATCTTTAAAAGTCCCTTCCACCCCAAACCATTTTGTGACTCCATGATTTACTGGCAACCCTCTCCCTAATGCAGCCCAGGAGGTGTCTGGCCTTTATTGCTGCCAGGGCACACTGCTGAATTACACCCAGCCTGCTGTCCACAAGGATTCCTGGGATAATATCTGCAAAGTTGCTTTCTTGCTGTACTGGTGTGCAGGGTTATTCTTCCCAGGGGCAGGATTTTGCACTCTACTTATGCTGAGCATCATGAGGTTTCTGTCAGCCCGTTTCTCCAGCCTGCTCAGGTTCCTCCTGGTGGCAGCACAGCCCTCTGGTGTGTCAGCCACTCCTTGCAGTATTATATCCCCTGCAGACTTGGTGAGAGAACGCTAATAAAAAAGAGATCAAACAGCACAGATCGCTGGGGTACCTCTTATAACTGGCCTCCAGATGGATTTTGTGCAGCTAATCACAACTCTTTGTGCCCAGCTCTTCATCCACCTTTCAGAGCATCTCACCTTTCATTCACCTTGTCCTTATTTCACAGATTACCTAGGGAAGTTGAGTGACTGTGTGAAAAGCCTTGCTCAATTCAAGTTAAAAATCTTCTACTGCTCCTCTCTTGCCCACCAAGAGAGATCTTGTAGAAACCTATCAGGCTGGTCAATCATGATTCTACCTTACTAAAACTGTTTTTAATATTCCCAATCACTTTCTTCCCCTTCATATATTTGGAAATGGTTTTTAGCAGGATTTACTTCATCATCTTGCCAGACACTGAAATAAAGTTACAACTCAATATTTCTACAGTTCCTCCTTGCTACTCTTCAAAGAGGAGTGGTATTTTTTTTTTTACTTCCAGTCCTCCAGAACATCCCTTGATTGTAATAACCCTTAAAGACAATCTAGATTGGCTTTCCCATTGCATGAGACCATCTCCCTTCTTGGGTGAATTATTATACAAACACTTCCCATGGGCCCCCAGTCATGACTATGTCCCTGAAAAAGTAGGAGAGCTTCCTCACACTTAGGCCCTGTAGGCACTTCTTCCTAAGTGTGCATATTCTGTGGGGTGGAGCCACTTCAGACCTGTTATTTCTTCCGAGGTCTCTCTATTCCACATCACACTGCACACTTAGCTTGCCAACACAGCCCACCCTTTCCTCACTTCTTTGTGTTTCATCATCTCCCCTATCTCATTATATAAAATAGTTTAGGATCACCTTGTTCTGCTCCCTGTAGCAATATAGGCAGCTTACCATTAGTTTTTGCTGCTTTGGTTAGTGCAGGTTGTGAAGCACACTTTGCATTATGTGTGCAAAGTGGAGGCAAAATATTTGACTTTTTTTCTTATAGGACTATTGTCGCAATAGGACACGAAATGAAGAAACACAGGCTCTATGATGTCCAAGGCAAAAAAGGGGCAAGTTCATTTCCAACCTCGATATTTATAGATTTCCAAAAGTGACCATGGATTGGAGGGTGAAATTGCCACCTCTCAAACCCCACTGGTCAAAGCAACAGTCAATCAACCTTTTCCTCCTAGCAAGAGGAATTCTAAATAAAGAGAGGCAGTTACAAAAACAAAAGTTGTTTACACGAAAACTGTGAGAACTCTGATTCCAGGAATATAATCTATCAAAAGGCTAAGAAAAACTTTGGAAGAACAGGGCGACAGACTACTGTCCTTAGAGCTTGCACATGTTGTCAACACATAAATGCAGCCATTGAGTGGGCAGAGGGATTAAGCCACTACATACACTTTTCGAACTCCCCAGAGTGATGCTATTCCAGATAAAACGTTTTGCTGACAAAGCTAAATAAGTATTCACCTGAAGTACCAATAATTTCAAAGTAGGAGGAAAAAATAATTTTCTAGCAAAGTCGTATTTTCTTCAGGACCCTTTCAGGAACCATTATAAAGCTTGTCCAAAGGTATTCTGTAAACAATTTTTTTTTTCAAATAAACCAGTGGTTATAGCTCTGTTGATGTTTAGGGTGAGGGGACACATATCTACTTAGCTGGTTACTTATTTTTAGTATCAACCATAAAATAAGTAATGAATTGTACATCAAAAGCCAGACTTCCAAAACCTGGAAAAAAAATAATATCACAATCTCTGCAGGAGGATTTCTTNTTCTTCCAAGGTCTCTCTATTCCACATCACACTGCACACTTTGCTTGCCAACACAGCCCACTCTTTCCTCACTTCTTTGTGTTTCATCATCTCCCCTATCTCATTATATAAAATAGTTTAGGATCACCTTGTTCTGCTCCCTGTAGCAATATAGGCAGCTTACCATTAGTTTTTGCTGCTTTGGTTAGTGCAGGTTGTGAAGCACACTTTGCATTATGTGTGCAAAGTGGAGGCAAAATATTTGACTTTTTTTCTTATAGGACTATTGTCGCAATAGGACACGAAATGAAGAAACACAGGCTCTATGATGTCCAAGGCAAAAAAGGGGCAAGTTCATTTCCAACCTCGATATTTATAGATTTCCAAAAGTGACCATGGATTGGAGGGTGAAATTGCCACCTCTCAAACCCCACTGGTCAAAGCAACAGTCAATCAACCTTTTCCTCCTAGCAAGAGGAATTCTAAATAAAGAGAGGCAGTTACAAAAACAAAAGTTGTTTACACGAAAACTGTGAGAACTCTGATTCCAGGAATATAATCTATCAAAAGGCTAAGAAAAACTTTGGAAGAACAGGGCGACAGACTACTGTCCTTAGAGCTTGCACATGTTGTCAACACATAAATGCAGCCATTGAGTGGGCAGAGGGATTAAGCCACTACATACACTTTTCGAACTCCCCAGAGTGATGCTATTCCAGATAAAACGTTTTGCTGACAAAGCTAAATAAGTATTCACCTGAAGTACCAATAATTTCAAAGTAGGAGGAAAAAATAATTTTCTAGCAAAGTCGTATTTTCTTCAGGACCCTTTCAGGAACCATTATAAAGCTTGTCCAAAGGTATTCTGTAAACAATTTTTTTTTTCAAATAAACCAGTGGTTATAGCTCTGTTGATGTTTAGGGTGAGGGGACACATATCTACTTAGCTGGTTACTTATTTTTAGTATCAACCATAAAATAAGTAATGAATTGTACATCAAAAGCCAGACTTCCAAAACCTGGAAAAAAAATAATATCACAATCTCTGCAGGAGGATTTCTTATGTTTATTGGTTATTTTAGTTGTGCTGGGGTACAAAGAAATAAACATGTCAGGATTCATCAGAAAGTCTGCATTTATCTTTAAAAATATATAACACAACACGCAGCACATCAAATCTGCTGGATTTTTATTTAATAATATTAAACTTTTGCAGAATCTGCTGCTTTGTTGTTCTGTTGTTCTGATAGGAATTGACACAGCTGTCTGAGAGGGATCTTGTGCATTTAGTGGGTACCCAACACATCTGATGTAAGCAGGCTTTCATAAGGTTTGGTACAGACTTGGTGCCATTTACAGCAAATCCCAGCAGCTTTATTACTGCCTCCATTTGCTTATGGCCTGTCAGCTTTATTGTTTGCTATTCAACTCTCCTGTGTGTTCTCTCGAGTCTGCAACTTGTCCTGTGGTGGACAGTGATAGGACCTGGGAAGTTTCAACGAGGAATTTTAAGGCTTACATTCCCTTTAAGGAACACAGTATAGGCCAAGCTGTTGTTTACCACTTTCCAATCATCCAAAATTATTTTCCCATACATTTCAAAGACAGATTTTTATTATTAACTTGTCATCAGTCCTTGCTGACACATGTGACAAGTTTTACTATGCAGGCAAAGCCAGTGACGGCAGGAGAACCTCTTATGTCCCTAAAGTTGGGATCAAGCACTTTAGTTACCTAAATGATGCTTTCCTCCCAGTTTTCATCAAAGATAAGCACAATGAAGTGTTGTACAGGGAAAAAAAAGAGATTAATCTCCACCTTATCCCTAGGTCTACTTGCTTCCATTAACCCAGGAAGGCTTAGTAACTCTTGGTAATGCACATTTCTCCAAGAGTGCACCGTCCTCACAAATCTGAATGCTCTTTCAGAGGAGGCCTGTGTAATTATTTCTGCTTTACAGCTGTCAAAGCTAAGCTGTAAGAAAGGCAAAGCAATTTTTCAAATCACAGTGCAGCCGTGTCTGTCCATGTCAAACCATGCATTCTAATATGGCCAGTCTGTCCATCACATAGGATGTCTTCCCTTCTGGGAGCTTCTCCTTTTAGTTCCAGTGGCCCCCACTGAAGAATGTAATTTTGGGGAATAGCTTATGAAGCATTATTATACCTGGAATAAAAACAAGTTATAAAGATAAATTTAATTAAAATTATTTTATGTAAGAAATGTATGTTTAAGTATATTTTAATTTAAAAATATCATAGTCCTTTCACTACTTGCTGTAGAGAGAACACAGAATTGTGCTTATGAAGTAAAGTCTGCTCTAATTTTGTGAGTTTACAGCCAACTAAATCAATGATAATAGGAATTAATTCCAAAAGGGGTGTTCTTGCTCTCTATTTTCCTTCACAAGCCTGCTAACCCCATCTTTTATGTAACTCCAGTGAAAATGCTCCTGTAAGATCAGTAATTCAGTAACTGATCCAAAAGAAAACTATTTTTTTTTCATGGTTCATTTTCTGAGTTAGCTTTCAGGCAGATCAGCAAATTTGGCCAATCCATTCAATACTCAGAGATAGGCAGAAACTAATAATTAAGATGCACCATGATTTTCCTGCCTGCTGATTCTGGTATTCTCCAGCAATTACCAACATAATTCCTTTGGGGAGGGGCAGGAAAGATTTGGAGGTAGGAAGAGAGGCTGTTGTAAATTCTCCCCCATCCTTAGAGGATGATCCATCAGCCTGTAGGAGAGGTTCAATTTGCTCTCACTCTGTGACATGAAACATGGGTAAAATCACAATGGGTCGTCAAGAAATGCATATTAAGCTGCCACTTAAGTAGAAAAACATCTGATCACAGAGCAAAACCAGAAATTGCAGTGTGTAGAGATGCTTTCTGCTGGGCACTTAGTGCAAATGAAAAGGACAAAGATAGGTATGATTATGACAGACTTAGACTGATGAATCCGCATTAAAGGGCCTTCCTTTCAGGTTCAGATACTCTAGTGTGTTATTATCCTACAAAATAGCCTTTTTCACTAAACTTTCCACATATTGCTCAGTTCTACTCCTGAAAAGATAATGAATGTAATGTAATGCACACTGAGTATCACAAACAGCATTAGAAAGTATTAGGCAGAAACATTGGTGATGGTCTCTTCTTGAATAAGAATTTCACTGTCACAAGAATTTAGAATCTTTAGTAGAGGCAAACATTGATCTGCCACTTCAGCATGCTGCAAGTCAAGGGGAAGAGCTACAGACAGAAACAAATGATCAGGCAAATAATTTTATTGTAGGAATGGATTATTGTATCTGACGTGGTTGTTTTGTTCTTAGATGTGCTGCTGCATGCCACTACCATTTCCTAATGTTATTTTAGCATTTCTTGTTTGTTATATACCTATGATTTTATATTGTGCCATTTAATATATATTTACCCTTATATGAATACATGTGGTCTTGAGATTTCTCTCTGTTGTGCTTTTAGTGTAATGGAGGGTTCTCCTTTTGCCATTGCATTGTTTGAAAAATGCACAACTTGGATATTTCAGAGCTGTGCTATTATGATAAAATAAATACTACTGTAACCCACGAGTTTTCAGATGATACAAAAAATGACAAATACATCTTTCCATCTAACATCTGCACAAAAAGTATCTAATCTCCTATTTCTTACATGAAAAGATTTAAAAAAATCACAATCCTTACATATTTTTATCTCATGAAACAGGAGAGTGCTCTTATCTCCTGTCTACTGATGAGAAACTGAGGAATGAAGATAAAAACAAAATGAAAATTATATATTCCATATTCTGTGATATTTACCAAGAAGTACATGTGCCATTTAAAACATTAGGCACAAATTTACATGTCCCATAACTTAAAATACCTTTTGTTAAAAAATTTATTCAAAGTTTAAAAGGAAGTCTGCAGAAGTACAAGAAATTTTGTCTGGGGCTCATAAATGCCAAGATACTGCTTCTTATATAATACCAGTGTTCCCAGTAAGACCAGTCAGAGGGTGGGAACAGTTGTGTCAGCAGAGGATCTCTCTGTACTGAACAGATGCCCCTAAGATGACTTCACTCAGTGTTGTGGTATCCTGCTCTTCTTTGTAAGCTCAGGGATTCAAAGCTGGCCACATGCAGCATCTCCCAGACAGGTTAATGGGTCATTTGCCAACACCCTTCAGGAACAGCCCTCCTGAAACGGTGTTCAGTGTTAGTGTTAAAACACAGAGATTGTGCCCTAAGGGAGGTTTCATATAATATGCTAAATCTGTGAGTGAGTGAGTGAGTGCTCAGAGGTAGGCAGACTGGAAGAGTAGTTATAAGGTCATACACCCATAAAAGGATTTAGGTTGAGAAGAACCTTTAAAGATCATCTCATTCCAACCCCCCTGCCATGGTCAGAGACATCTTTGACTAGATCAGGTTGCTCAGAGTCCCATCCAACCTGGCCTTGAACTCTTCCAGGGATGGGGCAGCTTCTCTGTACAACCTGTTCCTGTGTTTTACCATTCTTATAGCAAAGAATTCCCTCCTTATATTTACTCTAAATCCAACATCTTTCAATTTAAAACTGTTGAATTTTGTCCTGCCTTGGATGGGACTTCATTCCCCAAGCGTCTGGCATTCTGTCTACTTGAGAGCTGTTGGAAGAGCAATTCTCAGTGAAAAATTACCTTCTCCATGTCACCTGTCACTAGTTCTCCTGTCTCACTTATTGCTACAGTGACGTTTCTTTTGTCTTGCTTTTTTCTGGCTAATCTACCTATGGAAACCCTTCTTACTATTCCTCCCATTCCTTACCAAATTCAGCTTTGGCTGTGCCTTACCAATACTGAGCCCACCCTTACAGTCCCAGGCAGTTATCCCTATGTTTTTCCCAGAATGCAAGACTCTACTTTTGCTGTTTAATAATTTCCCTCCTGTGTTTCAGCCTGACCAGGTGGTTCTCACTTGGCCATGCTGAGCTCCTGCCTTCCCTGACCAATTTCTTGAACATAGGAATTGAGAGCTCTTCTTGTGCTTTAAGGAAAACTTTAAATAGTTGCCAGCTTTCTTATTCTTCTCTGTCCCTGACTACAGTTTCCCAGGGGGTCCAATCCACTAGTCCTTTGAAAAACTGGAAGTTACTTTCTTAAGGTTCAGGTTATGTCTACAGTTTTTGCCCAGGCTATATCCCTTGAGATCATGAATTCCACCAAGGCATTATCTCTCCACTGTCATAACAAGACACAGTTGGCTTAGGAAAGCAAATCTTGTTTGTGGCTGCTCTAGAGAGGTTTTTATAAATTTGAACCCGACCATAATTATGCAAAACATCCAGACAGATTCTTCCGATAAAGAGCAATACACTAATTAGTTACATTGCATTAGGAAACTATTGGGTGGATTTTCTGCCTTGGGCACAAAATATTTATTCAATCTTCTGCAATCTGACACATTTGCAAAAGTTCACATAAAGACTAAATGTCACATTACAGGAGGAGACAATTCTTCTGGGAAAAAGCCGGACACAGCTCTTTTTGACCCTCACCAACACAGAAACATCTCGGGAATCCTTTCTTGCACTCATTTTATCTCTGTCAGTCTAGAAAAGGTAATGTCAGCCCTGAATTCAGGGGTGTTGATCCTCTCAAGATCAACAAAATGTGCCATCAGCTTTATTTTAAACACCACGCAGAAGCACAGTCCTGCGGGGAGAGGCAGCAGAGCGTGGTGTGGGGACACATATTAGCTGTACTGAAGGCACAACAAAAACAAAACCTTTGCTATCCACATGTTCAAATTGCTTAAACTGTGCCATCAGTTTAACACTTTCATGCCTCTGCCCTCTAAAAACACTTACTCATACATTGAAATCTCTGTTTTTCCAGTCTCCTGATAAATTCTGTCTATAGTTGCTGATCTGCTTTATAGCTTGTAGTTATCATTCCTTCTAAAAAGCCTTTATACCTTTTTTTTTTTTAATCGTAAACAATTTATCAGATTACATTTTTTAGTGCCTTGAGAACTGGTAAAAGACTTCACTAAAGAAATTTCATAAGCCTTTCACAGAAAAGCATAATTATATCTCTCTTGAGCTCTGCAGTACTTCATTAACATATACAAGACATGGGAGTCACCTGTCTTTTTCAAATGATGTCAAATCTTTTTATCACATTCTAATAAATTGAAGTACTAAATTCAAGTGACCACTGAGCTCTATTTACTGACACATTTCCCACACATAAAATAGATCAGAAAACCAGGGACACTGGTACTGAAAAGCACTTGATTGGATTCACTTTGGGAAGCACAAATGAAAATCTTACACAGGCAAATATTCCTTCATTTGTGTTCTTAGTGCAGACAATAAGAACTCTAGAAGAGAAGCACATATATACAAAAACTGAAGGAGAGAAGGAATACAGTGAAGTAAATGGTCTCACCACGTTGTCTTATTTCTTAAGATGAAAATAACAATTTATATTTTCTTATGCTTCTTATTTTCTTAGTTGTACTTCTTCAATACCTTAGATGAATGTAGTAATAATTCTTTCACATTAAGGATTACAATTTGCTACTCCTCCTGGCCCAAGCTGGTGAATCTTCAATATTTTCTATCAACTAAATTGTCATCTATAAATCCTTTATTTTCTTATTAATAAGTTGTATAGTTTTTTTTTTCTTTCATTTATAGTTTTATTGCTCATCTGCTGTTTCTTCATTAGTGAGGGATGGAGAGCTCTTTTCATAGTTCAGGTGTTTGTGTTGGAATTCTGCTCTGTAATCGTGCCTCAGCCTAGGTGTCTTTTGACAAATGCATGGGTAACTTGGAGAAAAAAAAGGACAAAATAGAAATATTTTCCAAGCAATTTTTCAAGAGAGGTGCTTGAAAAAAGGTCGTTGTCCAAGGACTCAGCAAAGCCTGATGGGGATTTGCTTCAGCAAAATGCAGTGAAACCTTGTCATGTTAATCCGGTGTTCACAATGACAATGCCCTGAGAGGAAGGACTTATTGGTTCCCTCAGCTTCTCCTGTCTGTGTACCTGTAGCATTTTAAGGGAATAAGTTAACACCTCTTCCCAGCACTCCACAGTGCTGCACAGCCATGGTGACCCAGTGTCAGCAGGGAGATTTTCCATCACAAATCACACAGGCTGAGGCAGGCAGCAGGACCTGTGGTTGTCCTCAAGTTGTCATCCAACATCTGACATTACAGAGAATGGCTTTTAACCTCTTGGATATTTACTTGTCCACAAACACAATGGTTGGTTTCCACCTCCACTGAGCTCACAAAAGTTCCCAAAGATGAGGACATGTTAAAATTTGCACGGCAATGGGGATTTGAAAAGCACCAAAATACAGAAATGTTTGAATAGAGCATTTTGGCTCAGTGTGCATGATGAGAAACACTGGCCAAAAACTCATGCACACCAGATTCCAGTTGCATCCTCTGACTTGCTGTCATCAGGCAAGTAATGGCAAAGTAAAATCTAGTAAAATGCAATGTATAGTTCCAGTTAATTTCTTAGCCTGAAAGAAAAAGCTGCAGTATCAGTATGAAACCCCTGTATCTTGAAAGACTGGTTATTATGTACAAACCTCCTGGCTGTATCCAATGTTTTCATGCACAATCTTTCTTACTAATATAATCAACTATACATTAAATGAGAGATTAATTCAGGTGTCTTAATCCTCTCTTAAGACTCTTTTCATAAATGATAAAAAATGTGTCTAAGTGTTCTTTTTAGTCTTAAGTACAAAATGTTCCTACCGAATGTAGCTTAAATCAAATGAGACAATAATAAAATAAGTGCCGATCAGGCTGCAAGCAAATGATATTTGGGGCAATTGGCACCACTGTTGTTTACATGGTGTGATAACAATAGCTTCTGCAACTGAAAAGAGGAAACAAAACCCCCAACCAAAACCCAGGCCAGAGCTTCCAAACAAAACATTTCAACTATTGATGGACTAAGCACCAGCTTGTTACTAATTGGATGTCTGTTCCACACAAACACAGAGATATTTTGTGTGCCAATATGACAGTTTTCAGGGGGAAAAAAACGCTAAACCAATGCAAAAGCTAAGTGTTCTGGTCCAAACCCTGTATTTTGAGATGTTTCCAACACTTCCCATAAAAAACCAGCACTTTCTCTTGGCAAATGTTCAGTAAAACGTAGTGATGATCTCGGTCTATTTAGAGCAGGAGGGAAAGGATGTGCAATTAAGGAGAGGCAGAATCTAACAAATACAACACAAGCAGAAAAAATCTTGTTGCCTGGTAAAAGGCTTAGACTGCAAAATGAAAGGTCTGTGCATTTAAATATGTAATATATATTTATTTTTGTGTTCTCTTTGAAGTGAAACACGCTGTGGCTTTGGTAGGGTCACAAAACTGGAAAATCTGAAAATAGTCCAATGTAACCTTCATTCTGCCCTTGGGAATCTGATCTGAAGTGACAAAGAATAATATCCAACTGTTTTTCCATTTTAGACCATTCATGCAGCAAATCAACAATTAGCTCTTAATAACAACAGCGGAATTTCTTCGGGAGCCACAGACAGATGAGGTGTTCACTCTCATTCTGGAGCTGCTCCTCAGCTCTCATCCCCTGAGCCCATTCCTGTGCCCAGCCCTCAGTAGTGGAAGAATAGATAAGAACTGCTGTTCTCCAGTACTCCTGATTTTGTCTTGCCCCCAAGAAGGCAAAGACTTTAGACCCATGTGGAGCTGCAGTTTGGATTTGTGTCTAAAACACTGCTGACCACTGTTGCAATCTGCCTCTGAGGCAGAGCAACCAGGTTCATTGCTAACCAACACCTTCAGTTGGATTACAGCCAAACAACACTAAACAAGTTATATAAAAATGAATTTTATTAGAACAATTGAACTGAAAAAAAAAGAACAGATTAGAAAACGGGTGTATAGGTGTTCTGGAGTGTATGATCACCCCAAGAGAGGAAAATTAGAAAGAGAAAAACAGAGAGAGAGAGATAGAAAAAGAGATAGAAAGATCTCACCACACATGGCTCCAGCAGTGTGTGGGTGGTGAAGGTCTATGGTTGTAATGTGCAGTCCTGGTCTGTCAGAGCTGGAGGCCCATATACACATTTTTATAACTTCAGTTCTTCCAATATCTCTTCCAGGAGAATTTCAGTGCATGGGTATTCTTTTTTCTGGAAGGTTCTGGAACTTGGGCAGTGTTCCTGGAGGGGTGAGTGTCTGTGTCTTTCTGTGCCTGGACAAGGTTTCTGAACAAAGTTTGTCAATAAACCTCTCTGAGGTTTGTGGCTGCACAACGGTGGCTCATGGTGCAAGAGAGAAACCAGCACGAAAAAATTCTGCTATGCTGCCTCTTCAGGATCCATGGCAATGGTGCTTTCTACCTTGGTTTGAAGACAGCTGGTTTAGGGCAAAATTTAGCCACTAGATCTGAATGGTTCACTACAATGATATGACATTGTTTTGGGTATTACTGAACACAGCTTGCTCAATGGCAAGGCTTTCTTTTTTTCCCCACTTTGCTCATGCAGGGAATAGGCTGGGGATGAGCAAAAGACTCAGAAAGCTGATCCAAACTGTCCAAAGGCCTTTTTCATACCACATAGCACTATGCTCAGCAATAAAAACTGGGACAGAGGAAGAAGGGGGTGACAGGTGGGCACTCTATTTCTAAGGTGGCTTCTGCTCAGAGAGGGGCTGGGCAGGGACCTGTTGGTGGGAGGTGAGTGATTGTTCTTGCATCACTTTTTTTTTTTTTTTTGTAAATCCATCCTTCATATTAAACTGTCATTACCTCGACCCACAAGTTTTCTCACTTTTGTTCTTAATCTCTCCCCCATGCTGTGGGGAGGCGAGAAGGAGAGGGGACTGATCAAGTGGCTGTGTGGGTATGTGGCTGCTGGCCAAGGCCAGCCCACAGCAGACCTTTACTTCAGAGAAGTGAAGATGCACAATTCAAATAGAATCAAAACACAGCCAAATCCCCCATAGCCACGGGAGAGTGTGAAGAGATTGCATCATACTGAGAAACATGAAGGCACACAAGGTGTTGTGAGCAGTGTGAAACCATTGATCAGTCTTGTATGACTTATTTCAGCAAGCCACTTTCTCAGTGAAAGGTGTTTGCTGAGACTTTTTCTCTATGATTAGAGTCCAAAGTTCATTAAAGGTAGTGGAAAGCTTCCAATTACCATCTTGCTGCCTCAAGTTAATGTCTTATGGTACCAGTAGCACTTTTTCTCAGCCAGAGGCAGGAAGATGTGAAATAATAAAATCACAAGAATCTCCATCCTGTGGTGGACTGCAACTAATTATCAGAGGAGAAATGCATAGGCAGGCTAGGTAGTGGTCAAAAGGATGGTGTCAGAAGTCTGAATATGCCACAAATTTTCTTTTTTGGTTTAATTAGATTTGTAAGACTTATGGAGCATTAAGCATTCAAGCAGGTAGATCTGCAGGGTAAACAGATGAAGGGTTGTGAAATGGGCACTAACATGATCTATTAGATAATGAGATGTCCTTTAATGTTTTTATTTAGAGCACTGCATAAAACCAAGGTATCTGCAGAGAAGATGCCAATAACTGAGTTTTCTGAAATATTTTTAGCAGCAGAGGAGGGAACTGGGGACATCTTCTCCCAATGTAAACACCTGAAATAAATCAAATGCACCGTTGCCATTCCTGCCTGTAAATGTTCAATAAGGAAACTAACTTGGATGTAGAAACATACATTGTGTAATTTTACTTAGGGAAAATGAATTCAGCCCTGGAGGCTCAATTCATTTGCCCACACTGAGGCACTTAATGCTGTTTGCTGTGCCTGAGGGGATCCCAGGAGTCCAGATTCAGCTGTCACACCTGAAAGTCATGGTAGTGAGCAGTACTACTGGATGGATGCCTCAGATATCTAGGCACATTCCAAATGACACCAGCTGCCTGTGTTTAAGCAACTGAGACCTGATTTCCTGTAAGTCCATTGACATCCATGGAAAGATTACTTCAGGCAAACTCTGTGGTAATGGGTTATGGTTCTAAAATTATCTGTCTTGATACTATCACTATCCAGCTTCCTGATCACATCATCCACACACACAGAGTACCCTTAGACAGAGACAGTGCCCAAGGCAGTACAAATGACTAAAGCCTTCTTTTAAAGCTTCCTTTTAAAGCTTCCTTTCAGTTCAGTGTCTCTGGAAATCTCCCAAATCAGAAAATGGTGATATGAAAATCCATTTTTCCTGTTGGTTCAGAGTGTTGAAATCATCCTTCTGGATTAAAATCAGTTAGTCAGATGTTTCACTTAGCTCTTTATTTGGAACATAGTGTTTCATATATGGCATTAGGAAATGGGAATTGACTAACTAACTGAAACATAAGGTAAGGGATTTCAATTATCTTTCTTGCATGCTTGCATAAGTATTCAAAAATCTGTTATATATTGCACTTACACATAGGAAGCATAATTTGAATAAATCTGTTTCCATAATTTATACACTTTAATTAGAGCAAAATACCATATCAGTTGCTTTTCTTACAGTATGACACAAAATTTCGTATTTAAACTTTGTATTGTTAACTATAGCTATTCTCTACAATTTTTTTTCTATGAAATCTAGCATTGTGGTGGATAAATTTAGAAAAACAAGTTATCTGAGTTCAGGAAATAGTAATTTACATGAGAGTAAGGAAATCATGAAACTAAGATGCACAAGAAGATCAGATCATTATGGCTATATTGCTTTTAATGGAGCTTTACTCCTTTATGGGAGTGGCTCTGAAGCTTCATGTTTTGTTGTAAGACCAACACAATGATCTACAGCACACATTTCCAATTACAAGTTGACACTCCACAAAGGGAATATCATTACAGAGGAATGAATCATCATTTAGAGGAAAATTCTCAGATCTGCAGATATAGACAGAAAGGTTAGGGTCACAGAGAGGTTTCTTTTATTTAGTTCTGTGTCCAAAATCAATATTTGGTCACAAAGTGACTTTGTACAATTCTGGCCCATTTTTCCATTTCACCTTCACTGCAGCACCGGGTGCTGCATTTCCTGGGTGATGAAAGAGGAATTGGAATTGCAAGCACACAGTGACCCTTTTGCAGTGTAACATCAGGGACAGGGCTCCAGGTGTGCTCCACACAGGCCTGTGCCCTGCCCCTCAGGGTTACCAGGGGTCTGATATACCCTCACTATCTTTAGGCTACCTCAGCTGGGAAGACTCCATCAGCTCTGATCCAAAAGGGTGTCTCCCCCAGACACCTCGTGTTTGGAGCGGTTGGGCTGTGCTGCAGCCCCGGGGGTGCTCAGGAGGGGTTTGGTACATCACCACTGGCAGAGAGGGGAGGACACAGCTGCACTCCTACATGCACAGAAGCATGCCCTGATGCTCAGACAAGTGTAATACAACCTGTTTACGCTCTACTTTTACAATATCAGTACCTTACCTTGTAAAAGTGAAACAAGAAAACATCTGAAGTGCCCGGAATTAATCTGACCCTAAGACATGTAAAAGATGTGCTGCTCCACTCCACATCCATAACCAGACCTATTAAAGTAAAATAAAACCTATAAACAGGAAACACAAAATGAATTCTATGGTTATCTAGTGCAAAATCTCATATGCAACAGTATTTCTCCTAGTAAAACCACGCCAGTAATTCCATGGAACTACTGTTTTAAAACAGAAAACCTGTGATAATGTGCATAAAAGAATTTAGACATGTAATTGCTTCCTTAGACTTATTTTGCACTATGAAAGTGATTTCATAGCAGACTTTAGGAAAATGTAGGTCTTGATCTCTCTTTGATTGCTGACACTCTTAAGAATCCAGTGCAGCGGTCTGACTGAGAAATCACTATTTAATTCTAACAAAAGGACATTTTCCCTCCCTTTGGTCAAAGATGTCAATGTACCACAATGAGAAACATATGAACTATTAATCTTTCATTTACATTCTCAGTTTAGCTGCCTGGATAATACATTGTATTTTTCTCTGACTTTGTAATGCCTATGCCAATTGATAAGATATTACTTTCCTTCCAACATTTCTGATGAACTGAAATTCATGCAGCTGGACCTGTATGATTTTGTTTATATCTCTTTGGGAGAGAGTAGAGATAAAAGAAATCTATAAAAGACTACATAAAATATTGTTTTGCTCTCAAGAATGACCAGCTCCTCTGAATAATCATTTCTGCTGGAATGAGATTTGATTGCTAACCATCTAAGTTAACAAGAAAAATATAGTATTAAAAATAACACACCTATTCAGAGAGTAAAAGACTCTGATCTGGGACTTTATTTCTTTCTTATAGGATGTTTACGACATAAAATATTTCTGTAACTATACAGTGATGTTCCCTGAGCATACTTGGATGGAAATATCAAAGGTTCAAGCTATGTATAAGACAATCTCTATTCAATCTCTTTGAAATAACAGTGAAATGCCAGATTTAATAGGAACGCAGTCATAAGGAGCAGAGGGTGAAAGCCTTGAAGGTATTTAAGCAGACATACATGAACATGAAGGTTAAAGTTCACAGTGAAGTTGCAAAGAAACATGAACCTGCTCTGCTGCTTAGCAAAAGCAGGCACATCCCCTGAATTGCACAGATCTCCCCTCAGCTGTAGCCACAGAAACCTGTTGTTTCAGGATGGGATTGAGAACATCAGTTAACAAAAGTAGTAGAGATATTATTTTAGGGTTTTTAAAGGTTTGTTTGTTTGTTTGTTTGCTTGCTTGTTTGTGGGTTTTTAATATTTGGTCTTTTTTCCTCTTCCGTTTTTTTTTAAAAAAAAACAACTTTGGATTGCTCTGAACTTCTCTTGAACATCAAAACAACTTTGGATTGCTTTGAACTTCTCTTGAACATCTAAATATTGGCAAACCGATAAAATGTTTTGACTATAGGGGCAACTTCTCTGAAAAGGGCATTTCAAAACAAATGTCTTTCTTCAATCCCCCACTCCAACCTCAATATTTATCATGAACTCTAAGAAAGCAAAGGTCTTAGAGAAGCTTTTTCTCCTCTTTCTGTATCTAGATGACATGGATAGTATCATGCATTACTATGGTGTGTTTAGTATTAAAAGTAATCTTGTCTTTATTTTACTGTCTTATTAGGTATTTGAGGTGGTTTTAAATGTCAACCCAGAACCCAAAGGACACTATTGAGCTGGGACCATTGTCCATGTGCATGTCTTCCACTGCACACAATTTTGGGAAAGTGATGTGCTGACTGCTGGGTGAGGACATAATTATCAAAAAGGCCTTGGAGGACAGGGGTTGTCTGCTCTCTGCTCGTGGTGACTGTATCTCATGGACTGTTTTTAGCTACTAAAGAGATAAGATGGACCTTTACTCCGAAATAAAGATATCAAAAATACTTTCATATCTTTTAGAAAGTAACAGAGACAAGTCAAAGCCCATCCTGTTCACCATGAGCAGTTACTAAGGTTCAGCCAATAAATCCACACATTATAATTCTTTGTGTCAAAACCCCTGAAAACTCCCAAATGCAGGGAAAGGGAATAAGCTTCTCTTTTGCAATAGCCTGCTCTAGGGATGGAAAACATGCTTTCCTTCCTCATGCAGTCACTTTGCTTTTCCCTCACATTCATCTTAACTCTTCAACTTCATCCTCTTTATTCCGTGGAGCTCTTTTTCTGATCAGCTGGCTCATGTCATCATCAGCTTGTCAACGCCTCCATCCCTTTTGGAAGTAGGTAGATACTTATTCTTGAGATATATAAGTAGCAGGAGTTATGCAAACTTTTTCTTACCCAGGGTCGTGAATCTCAGCTGCACCACTGTACCTGGCACCCAGTAAAAATGCAGATGAAGTGCTCTGGAATTAGCTGCTTTGTGACTCCAGCAGACTGGACAAAACAGCACAGAAAACCTTGTGGTCTGTGGGAATGGAGAGACCAAATGGTTGCTTCTGCTTTAGCAACTTCTCCTTAACTTGGAGGTGCCTACACTGCCCTGAAATCACAGCAGCATCTGCCACAGTCCCATAACCTACAGAGTGGAAGAAAATGAAGATGCCTAATAACTCTGCATGGTGATTCTCCTCTACTAAAACACAAATGCAGTTTTCAGGTTCTTAGATGGAGGATTTGATTGCACGTAGGTAACAGAGGGTAGCCCAAAAACTTTAAAAGGCAATCCAGTGTGATGTTACTCAAAGTTAGGGGGAGGAAGGGGGAACATCCTGTTGTTTTAACCTACAGAAGGTGACAGCAAAGCCCTCTGAGGATATCTTAATATGAGTTCAGCAGGGAGAAGGTTATTTTCTGAAAGAAAGAACATTTTCTTGGCATTCTTGGAACAAAACAAAGTACTTGGGGGAAACAGTGTCTGCCAAAAGCGATCAAATCACTCGGCTTTCAGAGACAAGCAAACTTACTGACAAAGCTTCAGGAAGAGCATACTGGAACTCAGAAGCACCCTAAGCCTGATGGCTAAATTTCCTACCACATCCCTGCCAAGCAGACCTTCACAGTCAAATGAATAATAAAGCAGGCTGAGAATTGAGAGATGTTATGCACCAAAACAGCATGAATTCTAGTGATGCTTAAACTCTGAGTATAAGCTGCTTTGCTGGTTACTTGAGTGCTACTTGAAACCAATCCCCGTACAGTCAGCACAGAGAGTCTAATCCATGCCCTTCCATAATATTTTTGGTGAGAAGAACTTATGGAGATAGGCAGAGAAGAGTTGCGCAATCCTGATTAAGGGTGTATCCTGTGTGGGCCAGATGTGGTTGTCATAACAAAGGTGCCAACAAAAATGTCAGATATCTGGAAATTCAGATTTTCAAAATCATAAATATACTGCAAAGATCACTTGCTCATGACATTAGGATACAAAGACTTCATGCCATTAAAAATGAACAAAATCTTGAAACAAATGGTCCATCTCAGAAACTTCTCCAGCCTTCCTGTGGCTCTATTTAAATTGTCAATATTTATTAGTACTCAATTTTCTCCTCTTACAGAGTCAAACAGTACAATTTTCAATTTTCTGGTTCTTCGTTGTACGCAGCAGAAATCCTACAATTACTGTTGAATTATTTGTTATGTACAGGTAGGGTTCACCACACCTAACTTCATTGGACTGGGATGACTTAAACCAGTTTTCTACAATCCTACTCTGATTAAGCTCATAAAAATATTCAGATAGGTGTTTATTCTTATTAAGTTGAATTACTCTTTTGAAATGCCTAGTCAAAAAATCTAGGTAAATTACATGAACTGACTGTCTAACTTTAAAATGGAACAAATTCAGGTGAATTGCAGACTTTCTGAAGGATGTGAAAGCTACATAATGCAGACATGCTGCTGCTTGAGTAAGAGCTTGCAAGCAATATTAGCTCAGACATGTCACCAAACTGGTAAATCAGTGGTGGCTTTGTCACCTGAGCTTTGTCACCTTTACTGTATGTCAATACACTAAATATGCCAGTTTATTGATGGAAATATTAGGTGTCTAACACACTGTGTATTGTAGACATGTGCCAAGAGATGAGATTTGTTATAGGTAAAAATTTAATGTAAGGTATTTTTATAGTCTTGAATAAATCCCCGGTACTCCAGGCTCAAAGCCCATCAAACTCTATGGACAGGATATAGGACAGTATTTATTAGATAAAATGGGAAATGGATAAGATCTGACTCTCTCTGTATGGAAAAGCCACACCTGACAGCAGATGAGAATGACAGCATCACCCCCTTCCTCCCATCACTCCATGCAAATGATGCTTCTGCATCAGCCACTCGTCTGAAACTGCGTGGTGAGAGCAGCAAAGCTTCCTCTGCATATTCTTCATGCACGGCACGGATGAGATATTTCATTTCATACATCATTTACTGTTGGCTGCAGTTATTTCACAAAGACCTATTTTGACTTTGCTAGAAACGTGAAAAAGAGTTTCCAAGTTTGGAAATTTCTGCAAACAACAAGCTGAACTGCAACTCCAACTGATGTGAGTCATCAGAGACCCCTTGACTTCAACAGCATTGTATATTTATGTTATTTGTCTACTGGGTGTAGTTTTGAAGTCAAGTGAAGCTGTGTTAACATGGTAGGAGTGAAACTTGGAATAAGACTATTTTTCGACCTGGAGCTGAATTTTATAGAAAGATATTTTACATTTGATATTTTAACCAGTACAGTCTTACCAAAGAATGTTTTCACACTTTTCCACTGCTTTTGTCTGTCTCTGAGAAATCTCTCACTCACTCAGTAACATGGTCCTTCAGAAACTTGGTCTAAATTATATGCTATCTAGAGCAAGAGAGTTTGCAGTTAAGTGTGCATGAGATTAAACTTGGTCTAAATACTGATCAGAAACTTTCAGAAACCATTTAGAAGCAGGTTATCACTGATAAGCAGATCTTTTTTATACCCCTTCCCAAAATGGGCTTCCTTATGTTTGAGACAAAAAAATCAATATGCAATATACTCTTTTTTTTCCTCCATTAGCCTTTTTATTTGAATCATAGGAAAAATAGGCTACAGTTCACACAGTAAATGAGGGATTAACTCTTTTCTTATCCTTAGCAAGGACTAAGGAAGAAAGTAGTACCTGATCCAGTCCTGTACCATAGAAATAATTTTCACCTCTTCTTTCCCCAGTACACAGTCATATACAAATATTACGGTATTTGAATAGAAATTAGAAGGTATTTGGATAGAAATTGCTAATAATTAAAAGAAATTGGGATATTTTTGAATGTCTACATTAAAATTAATTTGATACAAAATTTAAAGCAAGAGTTGTATGATATGACTTGCTATATGCTACCATGTTACTGGTCTTAATATCTCATGTGGCACTTCCCATTTTTTGGTTTCCTAATACAAAACTTCTAAATGTACTTTAACATCAGAAATTAATGACAATTTTAAAATAACCTGACAGTTTTCCTGTCACCCCTCTTCTTCCAGCTAAAGTGTTTGAGAGGAAAAAGAATCGTGATTTGTTTTGGAACAGCCCAGAATCCTAGACCAGTTTAATTTTCATGATGGGCCTTGTTATATTCTTCTTCCATTCATTTTGAAGAGAAAGCTGCAAAAATAAAAGGCTGGCCAGTCAGGGTCCAAATCTTTTTTCTTGTGATTGTGGATGAATTTACAGGCAAGTAATGCTGTGTGAAACAGAAAACAGAGAGCACATTGCAAATTCTCCGTCTGCCTGTGCTGGAAATAAGGACATTACAGAGCTCATCTGCAGACGGATGTTGCTATTTAATGTCATTTCCAACAAACCATTCATTAAATTCATAGCTGCACCTGATACCCATTCATGTGTTCCTGCTTACAAGTTCTCTCAAAATAGGCTGTCCCACAACTTTTGGAAGCTTTACACACTAGATTACAGCAAACTGCAAGAAATGGAGAATGGAAGCTGTAAGGGGAAAATTAACTGTGAGTTTCTGAGACCATAGTGAACACTTAATGATAAATTTAGCATCTGAAATAGAAGGGGTGTCCAGTCTTCTAAGTTCAGCTTTGAACTTCCACTTTCAAACAAACTTTAGTGTGGATCCAGGAACACACAGATAACAAGGAAAGTGGAAATATGCTCTCTGTAAATAGGCAGCACTCTGATTTCAGGAGTGTGGAAAAGGCTGCAGTCTAACCTGCCATATGCAAGGAATTAGAGCAGTCATCAGAGAACCTGTACTCCTGCTGGTCTGTACAAGTCTCAGTAATTTCAGCCTCATGGCTTCAACAGATCTTTTCTCATTTTGGGTGCTTTCACTTGTGTTAACACTATTTCCAGATCAGACATTATTCAAACTGGAAACATCTTTCTGGCTTTTATCAAATAACTTGGTCAATCCACAGTAACACAGGTACTAAAATGGTAATAGTACAATGATAGAGTGAAGATTTATTAAAAACAAAATCTCACCTTCTTGAGTCTTTGGACAGAACTAAAGAAAGCATTAAAGCTTATTATATATGTAAAATTTTGAAGTGTTGAAATCAAAGTAAATAATGATAGTATTAATAAAAAATGTCTGAGAGCAAATATCAAACAATATAAATTCTGTCTTCGCTATTGTGTTTAAAGATTTCATCTCACTCTTCATTTGTATAGAGCCTTTCTGCAAATTGACAAGAGCCTGAGTATAGTCAATTATAAATGAGAAATCCCTGCCTTTGGGATATATCATTTCAGATATATAAAAATCAGACATTTTCAGGTCATTGAGCTGATATAATGTTTCAGCATATATTGCTTATCAATGATCATTGTGTAAAAACTTGTACCTTGTGTAAAATGAGATAGAATTTTCAATGTGAAGTGATACTTTCTTAGACTTCTTTGTCCACTTGTATCTCCACCTGTTTATTGTCTTCCCCTTCCCTGTCTCCACTGAAATTTCTCTGTATTTTTCCACCTGTAATCATATATTTGATAAATAAGCAAATTTTCCCAAGTATATACTTTGCTTTTTTTCACCTTCTCTGTAGAGGTCATCTTGTTAATCTCCTTAAAGACCCCACTGACAGTCAAAATAGTTACAGAAATTAGCTGCTCTAAATGGTAGGTGGAATCAGACCTCAGTGTGCAACACACATGACCCTAGTCCCATGTACCCACTGAGCACCAAGGTGATGAACTCTAATTCCTCTTTTTCTTTTTACACAGTTACTGAAGCTTTACTTATGGGTGAGCTCCTGGTAGCCTGAAATCACATTTTGAAGTGACCTGGCAGTGACAGTTTTGTGTGGAGATCTTCCAGTAATATTGATGCTTCTGTCTTTTAATCTTTGTTCCTTTGCCTATTCATATTTTTTCTGCCCAGAGTCAGAGAAAATTTCAGAAGAGTACAGGACAGCCATTCCTAGAAAAATCTGGAATCACAACCTGGACAACTGTGGAGCCTAGGGTCTGTCATCTGAAGTCCCTCAAAGGGAATGCTAAGTATCACAAAAATTCAGTGACTTTGCAAATGTCGTGCTGAAAGTTGTTCTGACTGCTGCTATGGCACTGATACTCAAATCATACACAGCCTTGTGTCTTATTAGATGTAATAATGTGACCTCAAAATTAGCAACTGAACATCAAAATGAAGATTATGGTCTCAGAAATATATGCTGACCATTGTGATTTATCATGGTTGTGATCACTTTTACATGCTCTTAATCTGGATAGTTCAGCCACCATGGCCTCCCCAGTACAGGAGGAAAGGATCTATAAAGGGTCATACTCATAAGCCAAGGAGACCTGGTTGAATATCTGACTTGAGAGACATCAGTGAGATCTCCTGACATCCCTTCTGACTTTGCTGTGTAGATGACATCAATGAAAATTGTTGATTCTTTTGTCTGCATGAATCCCTGTTTCGTCAAGGCAAGTAAAAACACAAAGATACACCTTTTTAGAGAACACCTTACAGTTTGTTCTTTTATGATTATTCTTTAAATGTCTTATCATTACAAAAATTATGCCTTGATATTATTGTTTGATACTTATTCTTTGCACCAGAATACTGGAATGGGGAAGGTATTGTGCCCTCCCAAGGAGAGCAAGATCTGCAAGGCTGGGTAGTAAAGAGCTGTGCACAAACCACTAAAACAGGTTCAACCTTAAGGCTTGCATTTAGTACAACCAAAGAGCATTCACCTGAGATGCCTAAATTACAGACCTGTCTGCTCTGGCTTCCTTATTAAAGTTATCACCTGTAACAGCTGCTTGGCTTTCTCCATAGGCTAGGGAAGGGTGCAGGGTGTCTCTTCTCAGGTTAAATGGCACAGTTAAATGCCTGAGAAATACTCAAAGGTGCCAGTGGCACCACTTATCTCAGATTCTTACATAATCCCCTTTAGGCATCGGGGCTTCCTTGGCTGCTGCTGATTCATATCTGTCTCCAAGTGTGTGCTGGTGGGTGGCTGTAGGGACATTTTGTTCTTTGTGCCTTCCTTCCTTCCTCCTCCCCCTCCCCATCACACTTGAATTCTCTGGCAATTCAGCTGTGATATCTCTCCATAGTGGCGTCTTCCCAGGGACAGAACATGCTGTACATATTTGCAATATATTTAATAGAAATCAACATTCACCCATATCATTACAGCAGTTCTAGGAGCAGGCTTTAAACGAAATGCTGAATCCCAAATACACCAACCTGCTTCACCCTGTGTCCTTTGCATCACAAATTCCTTTAGCAGCTGCGAGAAAAAGATATAAGATCTGATTCTGCCACTCATACTGGATTTCTCTTGCCCTTCAAGCTGAATATTCCAGTCATAAATAGGTGTGGATTCATATGTGACTATGAATATCTGTGCAAATGCAGCAAATGCAATTCTCCCCTTCTCCATCAAAGTGCTAAAACCTCAAAAAGGTTGAGGGCTCACACTTCTAGAAATATATTCTTTCTCAAAGAATATCTTAGGTGATACATGATGCTCAGTAAGTTTTATTATTTTGTGCTATCCTGTGGCATTCATAAATATGATTTCCCTCTTGCTGGTATAGAAGTATGAGGCACACAAAACTGAAAACAAATTCCAGTCCCCAGCAAAAATCATTAGTCAGACTGAAACCAACACTTATACAAACAGACATCCCCACTATTGCTGGCACAAGTATGTACTCTTAGAGTGGTGCTTAGAGACCTCCAGCAGTAGTTGAGTTGTTATTCTGGTAATTATTGGACTCACCTATAATACAAATTTCTCCATAAAAAAGTTAATGATCTAATTGACAAAAGCCAGTCAGAAAAATGAATGAAAAGTCATGCTAAGGTCCAAGAGGAAGATAAACACCAAAACCACAGTATAAAATAAAATGAAGATGCTCTAAATGCAAGAGAGACAAAATGTGTGTGTCAGATTGTGTTCTAAAGATTGTTGAGCCTGGATAGCTCCTGCTCCTCTATTTTTGGGAGCTATTTTCTACAAATGCCTAATACCCTGCTGCTCTCTGACACTATGTCACCACGTTTTAGTGGAGGTGAGCATCTGGGCACTTCCCTAAGGCCATGTGGAAATTTAAATGCCTAAATCACCTAAGGGCCCATTTGCTCAGATCAGGGCTCAAACATTCCTGACACACCCAGCACAGGGTGCAGCAATATCTGCAACTTTGAAAACTGTCTGCCTGTCAGGGAGCAGCAAGGTCCCTCCCTTAGGGACATGGAGCTGAGAGCCAAGAGTGGCCTCAGCACATGGGGTCTGTCCCTCGATGTGCTGATGACAGGGTCCAGGAGCAGTGGCAGACACAGCAGGGAGTGAGCCAGGTCTGGGCTCCATCCAGTGGGCCCAGTCAGGAGCTCAAGGAGATGGAGCCAGGAAAAGGAATGGAGATAAGGCCAAGGATCCATCCACGATGCAGAGACAAAGGCAGTGCTGGAGGCGAGTTCCAAGCCACACACAAGGAACTTACCTAGAAGAAAGTTACCTGCTCTGTGGGCTGGTGCCTATAAAAGAGGTGGTGGAAAAGCTGCAGAGGTGGAGCAACAGTGCAGGAAAATGCAAACATGGGCTGACCAGGTCAAGCTTAAACAATTTTTTGAAAGTGTTTCTGGTCCCATGGTGCAGGTGATGGATCCAGGAAAGATTGGCCAAGGCCATTGAGCCCTACATGGAGTTCTTTACTGAATTGTTTCCGTGAGGTTAGGAACCAGACAACCAAGACTTCTTTTGTGTTGAATTAAGAAAAAGTGTCTTAAATAAATGGAATTATCATCTTCTGAAGGAACTAACATTCTCCAGAAAGTTAATCTTAAGTTCCTAAAATCCAGAACCTGAGATTTGTGCTGTCTTTGGCATAACAGCCCAGTAGTTACAGCATTCTTCAGGAACTGGGAGACCTGGTGTCAGAGACCTGACTGAGTTGGAAGGGAGAGAATATCTTCACATCAGACTACTCTAACCAGTATTTTATCTGCTGCTGGGAGATGTTGGGTCTGTCTTAGGGCATTTTCTGCATAAATTCAGCTTCTGAGGTCAGAGCTAAGATACCAGTAAGAGATGAACTTTGGAGGAGGTTGATTTCACCAATATGATTTAAATGCTTTATTTGGAGGGTATGTCTGTTCTGATTGATGTGCTCATGGTAGAGCAACAGGGAAGGAGGGTTTGTGCTTTTCTTGATCTGGCTGCTGCATTTGAGGTTAATTGAGATGCTTTCACATGGAGCAATGCTGTACCTTCTCCGTGTGTCATCATTGCTACAACTCAGAGGCTACAGATATCTTCATAGAAGAACATGTAGAGTTTTTTGTAGTTCAATATGTCCTTGGGAATCTTAGCTTGACACAAAGACTTAAAAAATAACCCATCTGACAAAGATATATGTCAGCAAGGATATTTTTGTGTGTGTGATTCTTTCACTTTTTCATATCTGACGGGGGAAATTTGAATTTCTTTATTGTTTATGAATCTCACATTCCTTTGTTTTCAGATAAAACAGAACTTCACAACACGAAAGTTTGGTCTATGCTTTTGTTATGTTCTTCTGACAAAGACGATCAAGGTCTTTTTACACAGTGTTTTGGTTACTGTGGGATTTTGGCCCAAAGGCACAGACAGAACCTTTTTTTCTCTGCTCCTCGTCTTCTTCTTTTAGTCCTCATGTGAAAGAGAGATACAGCTCAGGACATGAATATCCTATTTAAACACTCCTGTAGCTTCCTTCCCCCTCCTTCTCAGCTTGGGCTTTAGGTGTTCTGCAACAGGAAATATATATCTAAACACCTTTATAGATCTCAGCACAGATGTCTTAAATTCCCTATAAATATATATGTCAGGATCCAATGTCTCTTTGGCATAAAAGCATATCCTTTTCTGTGAATCTAAGACAACTTTTCTTTCATTTCCCACAGACATTATAGGCAATCAAAGAAAACGTTTCAAAAGCTAACACTGCCTGTCATTTATTTCAAAAATACTGTGTTTCAGCCACTCAGTAATCTGAAGAAAACTGTAGGCATTAATGGCTAGTTTTTGTTCTAAATTGGTTATTTAATATACAGTTGCACTGTAGTGTGTTTATCAGAATTTAGTGCCAAATCTGAAATTGTTTCATCTTACACAAAAGGAATCTACTCCTGTTTACACCAGTGTTACACCAGTGTGATTACATTCCTTAGGGTGGAGTTGCTCCTGACTTCCACCCTGACAAATGAGAGGAGGATGAGGCTGGGATGTTTATTCCTACATTTTACTATAATTGCCTTTCAATCCTTGCACTAGGTCTACATCCAAGACTATTAACTTTAACTGATTAAATCACAGGTACAAACTAAAAATTAACCATCAGAACCATCTGAGAAACATGTTAAGGAATTTATGAATTCCTCTACACTGAAAACAATGTGTGAGAAATATATCCACTGCACGAATGTTTCAATCCCTTTTATTTTAGTTTGTCCTAGATTTAGCTACACAGATGTTACAATTCTTTGTTGGGGGACAAATGGTAGGGGGTGGGAGGAAGGTGTGGGAAGAGGAAATAATTTACAGTAAAAAGCATCCTTCCTTCTCCTCTTTCCACTAAAGACTTGTAGAATTCCTTGCCCTAAGGGAATTAGGTGCTGCCCATACCTGTGAACACACAGAGGACCTGCACATGCTTGGCTGATGCCCATGAGAGCAAAACAGGTTGGTATTTGGCAAATTTCCTGCTGTGAATGGAATAGAAATTGGCACAATTTCATTTCCTAGTGTAGACATGGGTTAAAGTTGCTGACAGCTCTAAGAGCTGAAATTCCCCTCTGCATATTCACTCACCAGGGTGTGAGATTAAGTTTTTGACTCTAGCAACAAAGCTTCCCATGAGACTGCACTGCAAGAGAAGGAAATCCAGGTAGTGAGATTGGAGATCTGGATTTTGCATCCCATAGGTTATCCTTTTTTTTGTCTTTTTCAGAAGCTCTGACTCTTTCATACCATGCCAAATATTGCACTTTGAGGATGATGCACCTTGAGGATGATGTACATACATAACATTTAGTCAAAAATTTACAGCTTCTTTTTTTTTTTTTAACAAAAAGGAAAAATATAGTTTTTAGTTTGGATTTTTTCGATGTTGCTAATAAATACACTTCCTTAATACAGAACAAAAAATGGTAGCAGAGTTGTTTGTTTGTTTGTTTGTTGTAAATATGATTTTTTTCAAATAACAAAATCTATTTTTTCCTGTAATTTCCAAATTAAAAATTTTGTGAGGTACATCTAGCCTGGCTTGGGATAATTTTTTGTGTGGATTTCCCATGTTTTTCCAATTAAGTTCAACTTCTGAGACCTGTGGCTTTTTAAGGAAACAGTGGAGAAAAAGATCTGCCAGAAAAGTTATAATCTTCAATTACTGTTTAGGAATACATTTTCAAGTGATAATCCCAAATACATGGAAAGGAATATGAAAGGAAGATGAGTGAATGGGAGGACCAAAGGAATGGAAATATAAAATAGAGCATAGAGAAAGTGTTTTACCCATCTGTATGACCTCAGTGACATCAGGTGTAGAGCTTCAGGCTGTGAAAACACAGGTAGAGTTGTTTCTTTTCCTTTGGTTTTCAGATTTGTTTTATTGTTGTTGTTTGGTTGGTTTTGAGGAGGTTGGGAGGACTTTTTGTTTGTTTAGTTGTTTTTTTGGTTGGTGTCTCTATTTTTGGTGGAAGTACTCTAAATTCCAAGGCTCTTCCAAACCCTAGTTCAACTGGACAAGTCTATGGAAATATTTGTGCATAGTATTTATCACATTAAAACTTGAATTCCAAATGGACCCCCTGTGTTTTATGACAAGTTATTAGTATCTGTAAAAGAGTTGATGAACTCTTTTCTTCTCTGGAATGTATGCCAGTGTGTGTATCAAATTTTCTCCTTCACTTTATTTCTCCTAATCCTTCAATTTCACTTCATTATTTCTTCTGATAGAAACGCTTCCATCACAGCCAGCCTAAGATAGTTTTTGGTGAGTGGACTGCAAATTAACTCCAATTTAGTTCGTTTCAGTGAGAAAAAGTCTATTAAGTGATGATGGTTTCACTTTCTCATAAGTTCAATTCTTATCTCTTTTAAATCATTCATACTTTTCCAGGTGCAAAGTGCATTTGTTATAATTTAATCCTTCTCCATCATAGTTTTAGGAAATTAATTTCATAAAGGCATTTTTCACCTGTTAAAGGGTCCATTTTTAGAGTATCCTTCTATAAGTTTTCATTAAACATTTACATATTTTTATATCTCCGTACAAGATGTTGACTGTGTACACAGGAGGTGGTTAATGTCTCAGAGCAGTGCTGCATGTTCTGACCTTTATTTGGTCATTCTAGAACTAGAGCTGTGAATTGTGCACCTGGGAAAGCTTTCATACAGAAGGGAACAAAGAACAAATTGCAAGAGCCATATTCTCAGTGGATGTAAATTTAATCCTTCATATCAATGGCACCATCTCAATTTGCACCAGCTGCAAATTTGGAAGAAATTAGTAAATGTTTGTTGGACAGCTTTTTAAGATCTGGTCATTGCCTTTTAAAATCTCATGAGACTAATACTTCTGCACAAGACTGACCCTAAATCATAAGCAGTTATGATTAGTGTCTCAGGAGAGATGTGTGAAGTGAAATGAGTCTGTGAATTAGCCTTGGTGCAATGTAAAGTCAAGGAAATTGATGGATTCAGAACTATACAGGTAAAATCTGCTTTTAAAAAAAAATCACTCTGCTATCGTACCTTACAGTGTAAGTTCAGCATCTACTGAAACAGGAGCAGACAACTGTTCTGAGGGGAAAACTTAATGTGTTTTAACATGTCTGGAAATAATGGAATACTTCTCCGTTTGGCTGTACAACCTAGGACACCAGAGAGATGAGGGTGAGGGCTTGTATTTCTCTGAAAAATCAATCCTTCCAAGAAAACTGGTTTTTTTCCACACCTAAGGAATAAAAAAAAAAAATCTGCTATTCTAGCTCTTCTACTCCACCCACCCAGATATTTTGCAGATAACAAGGGGAGATTTCAGCTGAATTTTGGGGGTATCATTCTTCCAGGAGGAGTTACATTTGCCAGCATTTTAGCAGGGCCAGGCTTCTGACAAACTAGAGAATAAAAATCAAAACAGAATATGAAAATATTTCTAAGTTGATCTTTAAAGTTATTTTCTTATATTCATCAGACCAACCATAAGTAAAGACTAGAAATAAGGATGAAGGAAAATGAAAAAGATGATTCTGGAGGGAAGCATAGGTGTGCTGCTGAGAGAAAACCTTTGAGTCACTGAATTGCAGAAGGAATAGAAATCTCTGGTTCAGCTATTATATCATATACAGGTTGCTGCTTGTGGTTTCAGACTAATAAAATAAAACTTGCTGTGGGTTTTTTTTTTTTCCTTGTAGAAATTTTATCTGAAAGGGAAAGTTATAATTTTTTTCTTTTTTTTTTTTAGTTTTCTATGCCTTGTTTGGAGTGGAAGGACATAAAAAACACATGTTGATAGATGTTTTCTTTTTAAAGTCAGAGCACAGAATAGTAATATTTAGGGTAACATTGGGAGTATTTGGTATGATGCAGTTGTCAGCTCCTGTAGGCAAGTTTGTCTTCAGTACTCCTCAGCCTTCTGCAATTAGGTAAGCATATCTTTCTAAACCATTTTAATGAAATTTTACAGTGAATTTAGTGATTGCAGCAGCAATGCAATGAATTCTGAAAGGTTAATCTGGATAAACATACAGATTTAATGAACTTGTAAACTCATCCAGACTCTGAGCACCAGGAGAATCTATATCTCCTTAACTGAAACATAAACATTTGGTAACAAATCTATTTTAAAACCAGAGTTGTGTATTTGGGGGTGAAGTGCTAGTTCTGTACAGATTTCTCTTCGATTTTTGACTGTCTCTATGTGATTCAGTTCCTTTCCTGTTAATTAGTTGTAATGGTTATATTTTAAGTTACTCTTTTTCCACTACAAAACAAACATTATTTAGTAGTGCACTAAATGCAACCTTGCCCCTCTTGTCTTCTCTCTAAGATTGACTTTTCTCTCTTTTTTATTTGCTTTTTAATCACTTTCCAGCAGAAGATATCTTGTACCATATGTCTGTACAGTGCTCAATGGATTTGCTTCTGAGTTTGTCTGAAGTTTCTGTAAAAAATGTGTAATTAATATTGTGTCCTCTCAGATGTATGGCACACAGACCTCATTTCCTTCGGCTTCCAAAGTGGACTTAACAGGAGGAATAAATATAATGCTTCAGCCTATATTTCTCTTCTTTTGGCACACAGATTTTCACATGAGTACTGGAACAAATGGAACTTGGGTTTCCCAGGCCTTCCTGTATGTTGGTTGCACCCCCTGCTATTTATAAACATGCCTAACCAATTCTTTGGGATTCAAACTCTTTGTCATGTTGCTGGCAAAGTGCCTCAAAACGAAAAATTCCATTTACTTTTCTTTTTCTTTTTTTTTTTTTTTTTGCAATTTCTTAAAATAGATGTTTCTATTATTAAAGCCCTTTGAAGAAAGAAAGTATAAAAAGTGAAAAAATTTGTCTCCTGCCTTTGTCCTCTTTGTAACTATGACATTGTTGGGCGTTGTTGGGCTGATAGAAGGGACTGCTGTCCTTCTGTTAGATGTGGGATCATAGTAATTTATCACTTTTAGTACAAATATCATGTTGTATCCTGTGATTCTCAGTTAGCTCAGAATCTGCACCAATGCTTTTATTATTCTCACTGCAAAACATTTCTGCTGCCTTAAGGACCCCAGTAAGATCTCAGTAGTTCATTGCAGAGAAATTGCAGCTGAAATAGGCAGAGGCAAAAGCCAGCCAGCCTAAGACATGCTGTGCCAAATGCATCACACCCCAGAAACTGCACAATCCTTGGACAGTTGTGAAATTAAGTACAAAAACAAATACAGAATGAAAAACTGTAAACTCAAGTAATAAAAACAATATGATTTATGATTGACCCTGTTCCAACCCCTAAACTGACAGATGATAGGAAAGAGGGAGAATGTCCCCTGAATTATACAGAGTGGTCAAAAAATGGGAAATGATAAAGGAAAATGTGGAGCAGGGAGATAATAACACTGGTTGCTTCTTTGCACCAAGGGTGAATTCTGCTGTGCTCTGTAGTTTCTCAGCCCATGTGTAGTTTCTTCCTGCTTGTTTAGATGACATGTCAGATGGGGACTCAAAATGCTAATGACACAGTAATTAATGGGTGTCTCTGATCCTTTGATTAATTATACAGCAAAAATGACCAATCTTTACTGAGCCTATTTCTTGTTATTCACAATTTTGTGGCCCTGAAAAAAATGCTCAGGAAATGCTCTCATCTTCTCATGGCTTCTTTTTTAACTTTTCTTTTTTGTAGTGAGACTTAGTGGTGTGAAATTGCATCATCTTGAAATAGCTTTTTGGAGCTAAGGGTTATCCATTAGAACTATTCCTAAGAAATCATTTCAGTACAAGTCTGCAGGTCTGGCTAGAAACGTAGGCACTAAATTTCAAAACCTGGAGTTTAAGATTTGTCAGCTGCATAAGATAGGGTTCAGCTGTGGATCATCTGGCTATTAAATCACTCATAAAAACAGAGAGCCTCCAGACTAATAGTAGATTCTGAAAACAGGACTACATAATTCAAATGGATTCAAAGAAAAAAAAATCCTCTGAGAACATGTAAGTAGAAAAGATGGTGAAATAAATAAAAGGTAATACCCACAATTTATTGGATAAGCATTCTGTGAAATACTTCCCTGTTGACTTTATTTGTAGTCTTAATTAGACTCCATTAAAATGATGTTTGAGCCCCTAAGAAAGTAAATTAAAATTATTACTTTGACTATTTGATAATTAGGCTACTGTTTGTTTCGTTAACAGCATTGTGGGAGCAGAGCAATGCCCTGAACCTTGTAGAGGTATGCTCAGGATCCTGATAGGTCTCTTTTGCCAAATTTGCAGTGCTTTACACTGTGAGATATTAGGATGTCCTTGTCCTGCTCACACAAGTTGAACATCAGTAGTCTGGCCCATCAGCAGCTTACAAGGAAATCCATTATACCCAGCAAGTTCATTCAGAGATAATGATTAAAATATCATAAATTATTCCGAGTATGCAATGTTTCTGGATTTATAGTACACACATTGTAGTATGCTCCAAGAAATACTTAGATTTTTTTTATAAAATCCTATACAAAAATTAGAAATCATTGTTTTTCTTCTCAAGTTAAAAAAAAGAGGTAATGTAAAGAAGATTTTAGTTTCCTTATATGTGATGCATAAATGACAGTTTGCAATAGTTTCTAGGATACCAGCTATATATGTGAAACCTTCATTACCAGAAATAAGAAAGAACAGCCTCCTTTGAAGCCCACATACAAATGTCCAAGCACCAGCACCTACCAGTTTGACTTGTTCTGTGAAAAAATGGATTATTCATTAGTATGAACACCTTCCCTCCTAGCAATCAAGTACTCTTGACAAAAAATTCTAATACTGAAGCTTGATACAGACATCTTAAGATTAACTAAATAAAACAAAAAGCTATGTATATATTTTAATGGTATTTCTATATTTAATGACATGATAAGTATGCATAACACTAATATATCCTTCAGGTATCATGAGTTCTTGAAGCACTTAGGTAAGAAGATGACAGGATAAATCAGATGTGAAGGAATCTCAGGAGGTCTCTAGCCCAAACTCCTTGTCCAAGAGGGTCACTTATGGGGTCATTGCTCATAGGTTGCTCCGGGCTCTGTTCCACTGAGTCTTGAAAACCTTTGAGGATGGAGCTAGCACAGCCTCTGTAGCCCACCTGATCCACAGACTGACTGTCCCTAAGGGGAAAATTTTTCTCATTATATCCAATCTGAGTTTTTTCCATCTTAGGTCCGCTGTCTCTCAGCCTTCCAACAAACACCACAGTGAAAAGAGTGGGTCCATCTTCTTGGTGATCTCCCCACAGTGTGCTGGGGGCTGCTGGGAGGTGCCCCCCAATGCCACCTCTTCTTCAGGCTGAACAAGCACTTGGTCCTCAGCCTCTGCTCACAGACTGAGTGTTCCCATCTCAGCATCCTGGTGGCCTCTGCTGAGCTTCCTGCATTTTATTGGTGCTAGATCAAAGATTCTGGAAGTCAAATTTCCCTTGACTTCAAAAGGGCTGAACATGGACCTTGCACTGTGTGAATATTTTTGGGCTCTGTTGCTACCTTTTTATCCTGAGGTCATATTCTAGGGTTAAGGCTACAGATTGTACATTTTTACTGTCCAAATCATGAAAGAAGGTAAGATCACAAAAGAGAGACTCAGAAGTTCATGCACCCAGATCTAGTGCATTCAAAGGAGATAAAAGAATGGTTTCATTTGTGTAGGTATTTTCTGTATTCTTGCAATATCTTTTCCATACTCACAAATACATACAGAATTTGCACTCATCTGATCCATGTCAAGTATTTTTTGGTCCCTCCAAGTTATCTGTGGGAATCAATAGTATAATCCATAGGTTTTTTTGCACTGACAGCTAAAAAAATAACACAGTTTGCACCATGCCTGCCTTGAAAAGCAAAGCCACATATTCCTTTGTGTGGAGAGAGTAATCACTGTAAAGGTAAAGTGTATGCAATTTCCAAATGCCAAATCCTATAGAGAGAAAAATACTACTTTGCTTTGGGCTTTTCAGCTAGCTGAGGCCTTCTCATATGACAGGCCATAATCAATAAATCATGTGCCAGTTGTGTTGATTCTGTATGTCAGGTCATATCTCTGTATTTCAGTTTCCAGTTTCTTACGGAGTATTCACTTGTGTTCTATTGTCACATCTTTCCTCCTCCTCAGCGTCAATTTAAAAGCTGTTATTTTTAGGCTATAGAAATTGCAACCCACCTGCCCCTCTCTCCTCAAAAAACCCCTTATACCATTGTCCAGCTTCAAAATAGGGAGATGGAAAGAGGTAAGTCCTCTGTCTGAACCCTGTGATATACCAAGGAGCCCAAATTCTCTTTGTGCACACCTTGCCCATGGTCAGCAAAGGGATGGCATGATGACAGCTTGTCAAAACTGATCAGTAATAAAGATTACAGAATTAAAAAAAAAAAAAAAAGGTCTTTGTGGTGGGAAGATGCTTATTTCTCACTTACATAAGGAATTATTTGCTTAAGTCAGGCAACTCGACATCTCTACTCTTGCTAAGGAGATGTCTGATTTGGCAAGCTTCTTGGCACAGGCTGCTTAGCCAGAGCAGGAATTACCAGAATTATTTTTTCTATCAGAAATCTGTCTTTCTGGGCTGTGTGGGTCACTCCAGAACAAGCCTGCATTCAGCAGATTGCTCAAAAACCATTTAAACTCCTCCTTGGGCTGCATTACTATCGGATCTGTTCCTATCTTTGTGCTCACCCTTCCCTCCCTCCTCTCCAGAGTTCCCCATGTAACTTTAGGCAAAGTCTGTCTCCTCTCTATTCCTCATTTCTCATGAAAGGGATACTTATTGTTTACAGCTCAGTGGTGTTTTGAATATTGGTCAATATTACTGTGTTTTCATAATCATTAGACACAGAGGTAGCCTCATGCTGCAGTTCCTAACTATTGTAACTAGGGGCTTGGAAATTAATTGCCATATCTATAAACAACAGTGCTATTTTACTTTTTACTTCACTGACACTTTTTTTTTTTTTTTTTTTTTCACTGTGAATGAACATTTAAATTTGGAGCAAAGCCCTTTTCTGGATCTTTGTAGAACTGTCTTTGAAACCATGTTCTCAGCTGATGAATTACATTGACACGTTCACCTCCAGTGCTCCAAAGAGACTATGATGATTCAACTTGCAGATGACAAACTGATTTGTGGCCATCTGGCTATTTCTTCCATCTTTCTTCATCCTCAGATTTTTTGTTTGGGTTTTGGGATTTTGTTGTGTTCCTTTTTTTCCCTCTGTACTGTTTAGAGCGCACTTTACATACAGCCTGTCCGCCTCCGTCTCTTCACCCTCCTCTTCTATACCTCATCAAATTCTTCTTCAAGCTCAGTTTTTCTGCCCTGGGTTTAACTACAGGATCCCATCAGTCAAGAAACTGAGTTTTGAAGCTCCAGCAACTATCACAGTTGGCTCATCTCTTAATGTTTGGCTTTTCTGATGTGTCCTTTTAAGCAGAAAGAAATGGTACATTTATTTTTTGAATGCTTATAAACAAGAGGTTATTTTTGTCTTTTTTTTTT
>WAAE01015269.1:0-29997 GCA_013400495.1 Nicator chloris
TAATAAAATTATTATTCAGCCTTTTAAGAATCTCAGAGTCTGTTTCAGTGTTCTCGTGTTTAACAGCAACACTGGATTTATCTCTAACCTACAATATGTGCCCCAAAGGATTCTGTGAGTCTAAATAATTCATGAACCATGGGTGCTGTAGATGAGCTTTTTTTTTTCTTTTTTTGCCTTGTCTTTTTTTTTTTTTTTGTGGGGAAAGGGGACAATTTAGACCACCAAAAACCATATTTCAGCTCCAATTTTCATTGCAGAACACCTAACCCCCCCCAAAAAAAGGTTTCTCCAGTTAATGCCACCAGAATTTCCATGTTGTCACCTTTAAACAGATAGTTGGCAAGAACTTACCAAAAAATTTTTTAGGAATATTTACTAATTTCATAATTAGGAATGTTTCATAATTTAGTCTGCATAGTGGATATTGAGATATTTTTAATGTGTAAACTCTTTTCTATGCCAGTAGCAGAACTTCTCCCCTGTATTTGTCGTAAGACTTGATGTACATGGAACAAAATACTTCTTTCTGCACATTAGTTTCATTTCTCACATGATAATTCATTCAGTGCTAGTATCCACCATTATGTGTTTTGTAAGGTAATTGAGCTGATTATCCTCCACTCTTGCACGATACATGTGGTTTTAGAACTCACATCGCACCTTAGCATGTCTAGCAGTGCAAGGAGTGTGCCTATTATGTTCTGTCTTGATCCCATCCACAACTTCAGAGCAGTTAGACTTTTCATCAAGTATTTGCCAAGTGACTGTGGTATTAAGGGACTTATGAAAATTCAATAAAATGTTACCACAGCAGTGGATTAGCCATAATCTCAAAGGAGACTACTTGAGTCTAGATGACACTAGACTTGTTGTCCCACTCCAAACACACAACAGATTAAAGTTAGGATGTAAGCTTCCCTCATTGTATTTGTTTTATATTACTTTTCAAACAAAAGGCATAAATTTAGCACATCAAATCATGAGGGAAAATCCTTTTCCTTTTAGCACTGGGAACCATATTTGGTGAACTGTCTAACTGGAACGCTGGAACAACATTGCTGCCCAGCACTTGGTCTGAGGCCAGGTACCGTGAGGCCACAAGGGAAGTTAAAACCCAGTGTGTGGCTATCATCCTCAGAAGGCTACACTGGAATTCTTCATGAGGAAAAGCCTTGGTCATTTGGCAATATTACTATTACAAATTTATTCACATGTAATAACTGATTGTTTAATGGACTACCTTGGGAGGACTTTTTGTTTCTAGATGTTGAAATCTTGGGAAAATATGTATAGGTTGGAATGATGCATAAGAGAGGAGCTATATCTTATTAGAAAAACTTGTGGTTTTTCAAAACTATTTTGCATTGATTGCAAGACAAGGAAAAGCATGTCCTGCTCCTTCATTTATTCTCAAGGTCTACTGATTTGGGAAAAAAAATCCATTTCTTACAAAAATATGCATAATGAAGGTTACTAATACAGATATCTATTACATAGAATATGAAAGCTTTTTTAATCAACAGGTATTTTTCAGAAGTAAAGTAAAATGTTAGTATTTTTCTTCACTGCAGTCAAGTTTTCTTAAAGGAAGGACATCATAATAGCATGGGACAAAGTAGCTTCAGAATGAACATGCAAAATATTGCAGTGTCTGAGGGTGAATTAGGATTAATAACTGTCAGATTACAGATGTGTGAAGAAAACGTAACTTCACACTATTTCCTGAAACATAAAAACAATTCAGTTCTACAAATCAAGGACAACTAAATTTCATTGCAGCACCAGATAATTGTGCTTCTCACCTCTACTCTGGACAGCCCCAACAATGCAGTTGCAACTCGAACGCTGCTGCTCTGCAGAGTCCCAGTCATCAGTCTCCTTTCATACTCAATAGCTGACATCTGCTGCTGTGCAGCCACAGCCAGGGCCCTCTCTCTTGACTCATTGATCAATGGAATCCTCAGATTTTCCTGCAGAGTCTGGCCAAGTCCACATTTCAAATATAAAACTGGCTGTACTGTGCTTGCATCTGTTAAAAAAACCCAAAAAATGAAAGAGCAACGCAAAACCACACACCACATTTATCAGCTTGTTGAACTGTTGAGTATTTAAAATTTCTAATCTTCAAAGAAAATAAGAATATAAAATTCCTTCAATGTTTAGTTCCACCCTATTAATCTAGTACATGCCTTTTATTACCGATAATACTTTATTTTTCAACATAATAGGGAAGTAAAAAACAGCAGACTGAAATGCAACACAAAATTTAGCCAATAGGGCTAAGACATAGCTAATAAATTAGCTAATAAAAAAATCCCAGACTTTAGTGTTACCACTGTTATGACAATATTAAAAGTTTACCAAAGCCTTTTTGCTACCTACACAACGCAATCACACTTTTACCCCTCTAGATGATGTTACATTCCCTTTAAAAGAAACCACCAGAAATTATTTCAAGCAGCAGCTACGCTGTTTCTGAAATAGGACTGACTGGAGTTTATCCCTGCCTGTTTGAAGACAAAAGCATTGGAATATCTGTCAAATCACATCACTGCACACAAAACTCATGTTTTAAAGCTAGGAAAATTCTAGATAAAGATGACTTGTCCTGGTTCATATGGATAGTAACCTATATTCAGAAGAAGAAAACAAGAAAAAATATGAAAAAGTATTTATGTAGACTATGTTGAAACCAATACAAGACAAACCAGCTGATGCTCTGAAGTGAATGGACTGAAAAATATTAGAAGAAATATTGCATATATTCATATAATGTATTTTTTACACTTCACTATAAACAATCTTTCTTTTTACCAGATGAATTTAATTAATTTCAAGAAAAATCTATAGAAATAAAAGAATATCTACAAAAAAAAATTTTCTCTATTTTACTCTTCTCCCTTCTATTCACTGTACCTTCTGAGGTAGCACGCAAAACATTTGGACTATCCAAGGCAGGCAATTCTGCAGGCAAAGGTAAATCACCTGTTCCCTCGATGATGTATACAAAGTCTCCAATCTGCAACACAAGGACACACAGCCCCTCACTTCAGAGGGCAACTCATGCAGAACAGAAGGCAAAGCACTACAAATAATAGCTAGGATATCCTAGTATAAGATCTGACCTGTGCAATAATTTACACATACTCAAGAAAAATGTTTTTAAACTATTCCTAAATATAAGAAAATTATTATTTCAAGCCATGCTGTGACAATAAAGTAACTTTACTTGATAATGTTAAATCTGAAAAGTCAAGAAATTTCAAAAAGCAGAATCCTTTCAAACTCCTCATTTAATTTAACTGAATAAGGGCACCCTGACCCACAAATACACCAAAAAACTTGAATTTTAACTGTCTACTACAATTACATATAATTAAACATGTTCATGAGCAACTTTCATTGCTTTTCACCACTGGGAATTTTTAAAAAAAATGTTTACAATAGTTTTGATTCAGAAGCATTTCTCTAGAAAGCAAAAAAAAAAATGGAAGTCAAGGCAGGTTAGCAATATGTACAAATTCTCCTTTTAAAAAATAAAGTTAATAAATCTTAATTATTTTATTAAAAAAATAAAAATCTACAGAAGGTTGAAAGTAAATATAAACATGATCTACAACAAAGAAAGACAGTCATTTTTATAGAGGAAAGGATAACTTAACTAGCAGAGAAATAACACTTTGAATTATAGATGGAATGAAAAAAAATAAGGTGTAAATCAAAGAAAAGTATTTTTGAAAAAACTCACTGAAAGTACTCCAAATTAAAGTCTTCAATCAGAACTAAAAAGTATCTAAGCTAGGTACCATACACCTATCTGAACTAGGCAGGAGATTTAACATATATATTGCGTATATTGCTTTGATAACTTCTTTGTGTTTACCACAAAATTTTTTTGGACAATTTTAGTTTCTACTGATTGCAAGATAAAGAATTAAATGCCTCTACAACAATTGATATAATTTGCACATTCAGTCTCTCTTTCTTTCCACAAACCATATTCTGTAAAACTCTGCCCTAAAAACACATATTCTGTCTTTTATTCTTCATTTCAGATATGAAGGGAAATAATTTATTTATATAATTTAGTGCATCTGCCAGCCAACACAATGTTTTCCTTTTAATACTCCTGAATAACGTAAGAAAACCCTGGTTTTTCCTTTGCCTTCATTTGTAGTTTCATCAGATATTTATGTTAAGGCTGAAAACATTGCAATTATATTTCTGACCCAGCAGAAGGAAAGCTGTTTAACTCTGATGGTATTTTCTCCCCTTCCTTGATTCAAGAGCTCACACAAATCTTCCTTGAGATGGATGAAAGAAACCTCCAGCAAATTTGGATTCTCACACACAAGCAGCCACTCTTGGGAACCAATTTTACAGGAATTATTCCTGTTTGATACAGTGATTTGGCTCCATAAGGGCCCTTAACAAGGTCACAGTGCACACAACTAATTTTATGAAGGTGCTGGTTGCTGGGATGCCATTCTGCTATCAGCTACTTTTCCTGTCCTTGCTGACATCAATATGCTTTTAGGAAGGAACAAACTTCCCCAATTTCATCTTTGCTTTGAAGAATTCTGGGGTTTTGATCTCCACAGAATGCAAATCTGTTTTCTTTCTGCTGAGCTTTTTCCTTGATGCTTTGGAACAGAACGGGTATGTCACTGAACTTTGAGAGTTTAGCTTGTATGTCCATGGTCTTAATGCTTTATATTTCCATTTTCCATCAGCTGCAAACAGAACAGCATCAACATTGTGTAGGGTTTACTGTTAATGAAAACAGGTAATAAAAGAGTTGTTGAACTATCTATCCAATCCCATTGCTACCTGACGTTTCAAAAGAATGTAGGGCTACTAGGAATTTGCCGTTGCCCGTGCAAGGCAGTAAGTAACAGCAACAGAGAGCAAAGTGTTCATTCAATAAAAAATTTACTTTTATACTAGACACTTAGCTGTAAAAATCTGGACTGACACTCTTAAATTATGATTTAATATACTATTATCATTAAAAATTCCAGGTTGTTCACATTTAAATTACCTCCTGGAAGCAAAGATATATTTTTAAAAGCAACACACTTATGCTTAATAATATATATCTTCTATGAAGATATATGCTAAAAATCTGAAAAATGTCCGTTTCAATTTTTCTTAAAGAACAATGAAATACTGAAACAAAGCCTTGAGAAATGTGCTCAATGGCTTGTGCTGTCATTTCAAAGCTTAGAAGAGTTAACGTAAAGATTATTTCAAAATAGGGAACATCCTTGAGGTCAGAAGCCTAGAATCAGTGTATCCTTCTTGCTGTTATTACAGATATATAGCTGCTGTAGTGATGGACAGGATTCCCAATCAGATTTAAGTCCAGTGATTTAATATCAATACCTTCTTCATTGATTGTAATGAAGGAGCAGACCTACTCTGGCTACTATTTTGGTCTATTTATCAAAAAGGGTAGGAAAGGTAGGCAAAAACCACAGAAATTCTAAATTAAATTATTTATTAGATTTTTTATATAGCACAAGTCCATATTCGAATGATACAAGACTCCTCCTCATGTAAAGTCATTTGCCCATCATACAGCCTGGTGGCTGCCCTTCTTTGTCAGTTAGGTAATGGTATGGCTGAAATATTGCAGCTGTACTTAAAACATTTAAGAAAGCCAAACTCCTCCTGTGCCATTACTATATGGTGTCGTGGCGCTGATGGGACGGCGCTCGGCGGGGCCGCGACACAACCCCCGGGGTCCCCAGGGTGCTGAGCAGTCACTGCAGAATGAGTGTAGAAAGGAGCAAAGTGGGCCTCACATGCTAGCCTGAGGAATCATTTATTGAAACAACATAAAACATAGCCTAACTCAAATGCAGAGCAGGGGTGAGGCCCTCAAGCCGGGTGAGACGGGGTTTTAAGGAGAGGGGCAAGGGCGGAGCTCAGGGCCAGGGATCCAATCATGGGAGAATGGGGGAGGAGTGTAAGATGGGGTGACATTGTTTAAACCAATGAAGAAATATAGGGGGAGGAGAACAAGGTGGGGTGACCACGCTGAAGCCAATAGGGCTTCAAGATTTAGGTACTTTCCAGGGAGGAGTCCTGGGAAGGGGGCTGGGGTAACAAGGATTGACAAGGAATGCACTAGAACAAGGGGCAGGGATAAATGACACAGACAGCTCAGGGGGAGGATACAGCTTTTAGGGAGGAACCATTAACTCCAGTAACAGGGGGATAACAGAATGAACCATTTGAAATGAAATTCAATACAACAGTACAGGGGTGAGGTGAAACAAACTATTAGAAATAATAAAACACACCACAACAATACATCCCTAAAATCATTTTCGCTATCTTGCAGTTTCACCTTTCCCTGGATTTACTACAATTCCTCACAAATTATGCAATTAAGTAGATAGAGCTAATTTTTTTAACCTGAGGTTCTGTATATCAAAAATTTTGCACTTTGAAGAGCCTTTAAATTCATCACACCTACTCAGCTAAGGTGGAAGGACCAGGTGCTCCAGAAAAAGTTACCACACAGGACTTAACAGCTGCTCTGAGGCATTAATGCTTCCTGCTGTGAAAAGGTCAACTAAATCTTTGTTAAGAACAGTGACTAGTAGCTAGGTGTCTAAATTTATTTCTACATCACCACCGGAGGCAACACTGGGGCTGTCAGAAATGCAGTGTTCCCTTTCCACCTGAACTATGACCATCCTGCAGCTCTGACCACATCTCTCAGATTAATTCTCTTTCCTTAAAATGTCTAAATTTCCTTTCTCTTCACTATATTATTTAGCTTTCAGACTCCATCCCTTGTGTAGCATGAGCCTACTCTTCTCAGGCAGGGTGTGTACTTCTGCTTCTAATAAAGATACAACAGGTAAATTGTCAATAGCAGGGATCTATAGGGTATAAAATCCTAACAGGTAAAGGCGATTTTTCCCAGGTTTACTCCCAGACAGCAGTAGGCCAGGTTCTTCCCTGTCTAGAGACTGCATCTAGATACTTCATTGAATTAAACTGATGGAAAACCTACCATTCCTTTATTAATGTACTGCTATTGATGTGTATTTCTTCCCTAATAATTTCTCTCTTTGAATGATGCTGAGCACTGGATTGATTTTTCCACTGAACCATCCACAAAGATTGCTAACCTCTGACACAGGGACATTAATACATCCTCTTTGTGGGTGATTCCCTGCTGTCAGTAAGGTGTGAGCTCATTATTTCAATGTATATTCAACAGAAAATCCCCCTTCTATCTCCACTAATTTTCAAGAAGATCAAGAGAACTGTACACTCTTTAAGACATCCAGTCATATGGTTTGTTTTCTTTAAAAAAATAGCCAGTATTTTCAAATACTGGAGAGAGTCAAAAAGACAGGCTTGGACATCACTATATTACTTTTATTTTCCTTAATGAGCAAGATAAAAAAATTAACCTAGCCAGGTGGCATAGCCAATATCATGTTTAAGCAATAAAAAAACCCACCAAACAAACAAACACCAGACACTAGCAGAAGTTCCATGTTCTAGAGAAGGGAAAAATATGGAAGCTGAGAATGTGCAGGAGAAAAAGTCATTCAGTTTTAGATGCATTGTTACAAATCATGAAAACGTGGCAGAGAGAAAGGCAGAGGCATGTAACTGCACAGAGGGGAAGCTGAAACATGGAGGCAGTGTTATGAATGCAAGGCTTGAGATCAGCCATACATAAAAGAAGATTATAGAAACAACAAGGTTTTGAAAAACATTGACAGCCAGAGACAAAACACAGCAGACAGGTTAAAGAGGTGAAAAGATGGACTAAAGACACAACAATAAGATTGTAACTACTGAGATAAAGGATTACTGGAACATCACAAAGCTGGATGGCAAAGTTATACGGTCTGAAATTTGATCAAAATCAGATCTTGGTAATTTGATTGAATTTCATTTAAGTATATAGGGCAAAACCCTGGCTACATGAGTCAAGAGAGACCGAAAGGTTGTGAAGTCAGTATTCCTGTACAGTCTTTTCTGAATGGAACTCTGATTGAGATAAAAATTGAAAAAGAGAGCACAAGGAAAATTATTATTCTACTTTGACAGCATACTCTAAATACAGTGATGAATACATGAAGTGCAGAACAGTAAAGTCTTTATCCATTCCCTGCCTATGCATTATTCTTGCACCCGCGTCAAGACAAATTATTTAAATTGCTTTTCTTTTCTGAAGCTCAGATGCCTAGAAAAGCCACCAAAATAACATTCCTTGCAGTATTAATTTTCATTACTTAGTGGTTTTAAAGTGAAAAGTTGCCTGCAGCATTTCATATAATTCTAATTATGTGTAAAAGGACAATAAACAGTTGCCCTTGATCAGGACCCCCAAGTCCCTCTTCACTGCACTGCCCTCATTCACACATAATTGGCAAAAGTCCTGATTCTTACCTGACATGATAAACACAGAACACACACTTTATTCTTACCTTTTCATTAGCCAGAATGACAGTGCAGTAACGCTTTTCCTGATGAAAGGGAAGGAAGTGAATATCCAAGACTGCAGAACTTTTCCCTTTCAAGAACAGGTTTTCCATTGGACTGAAGAACTCATGTAGGAGGCCAGATTGATCAGCTGTAAAAAGAAATTTAAGTGGATGTTTAGATACAACAGGTTGTAAAATAAAGTAGGTGCATGAGTTAATAAAAAGGATATTGTATAAAGCCTCCTGTAGCAATCAGTATTTAAGGCACACCTGTAATCAGTAATCAGTATTTACAGTTACAGTTGTGTAGATGTGCTGCAATATTGCATGCTGTAATATTTAAATACATTTTGCTAATTACCTGTGTTCTTATTCTGTGCACTGAAACAAAACTGGGGAAAAGAGACAGTTTTCATCATTAAAGAAAGGAGGTATAGCCTCTAAGAAAAGGTCTACTCACACCAGAAGAAAAAGTATAATTTACTGCTATCTAAACAAAGAATCTCACTCTCAGAGTAGCAACTATGTCTGAAATCCTCTAGCATAGGCAAAACCTAAACATTGGCAACACAGACTTGCACTGCTTTCACAAAAGCATTACGCTGAGAAAGATTCTTAGGGTTGAATCTGGCAGAGTCTGACTTTCCCTCTGTATGTTTTTCATCTGCTAAGCACATTTTGACACTGCAGAACCAGACCTTCAAGCTTTGCTGGCTGGCTTTTTAGGCAGGACAGCAGACTTAAGAATATATGTGAAAGTGAAAACAACAGAAATGAGTGAAATCACATAAGAAAAATATGCCAAACTCTGGCCAAATAGATAGAACAGGGATGGGACACCCACTTCTCTGAACCTGTGCCAGGGCCTCACCACCCTCACAGTAAAGAACTTCTTCCTAGTATCTAATCTAAACCTGCCTTCCTTCAGTTTAAAGACATCACCTCTTGGTCTATCCCTACACACCCTTGTAAAAAGTCCCTCTCCAGCTCTCCTGTAACTCCTCCAGGTACTGGAAAGCCACAGTAAGATCACCCTGAACCTTCTCTTCTCCAGGCTCAATTTTTGACTGGGATGCACAATTTAAGGCCAACATTTTATGAAAACTATAAATAATAGTTAGTGAGCATATCCATAAATAATATTTATTGAACATACTTAGATGTCAAAATCTTGCTTCTGTGGATAATCTAGTTTCTACTGTAGTAAGACGAGGTATTGCATAGGTACTTACGGCAAGTCTCTTTGTCTGAATCTTCAGGCAGTGCACCATTTTTTGAATTTAATATGCTATTTTCAGAACTAAAAGGAAAAAGAATTAAAGCAATATTCTAAAGCTGGACATTTCTTTTACCAATAGATCGCCTAGTTCCCCCTTTTATTAATAAATACCAGAAAAGCATATGTTTCAACACAAAAAAACCCCCACCAAAATAGATGTTTTGGAACCATTTTCCAAATAAAAATGTTAAAAATCACCTTATTATCCACTTGAGGTGGCTACAGGAGTGACCTATATTAACTAACATTGCAGTAATCATTCAAAAGAAACCTAATGTAATCAAGGCTTTGTGTAAGAAAGGAGAAAGGGAGGAATCTTAACCTAATCACCTGAACTCTGCTCATTACAATATTGCTTTTCGAGTGTATTTGAAAAGAACAGATATACTAAAAAAAAAACTAGCTTTGAACAAAATCTCCTTTGAACTCCCATCTCCCTAAAGCAAATTGTGCTCCTTGACCATCATATTTTCTTAATGTGACTTTATGTAGTTTTCTATTCTTCTTCACACGTAATTCCTACCATTGTTGACAGTTGTTAAGATTGTGCAGTTACATTTATGGAAGGAGAGTTTTGCTTAATTTACAACAAGCACAGAGCTCAAAGATGCTGGAAACAATACCGTAATGTATCTCAAAAAATACTGCAAGTTTCAGCTTAAGACTCTGATTTAAAATTATCCACACATAAAAGTCATTCCCCCAGCAGTAAAATTTGATGAACCAGCACACAGGAAACAATTATTACATACAGTGTTTGATGTTAGGTCTCTCTTAAAATAAATAGTTAATCTTGCTGGGCTAAGAAAAAATCACAACCTTAAATAAATGGACTTGCAAAAATCTCAGAACATGTTACCCTGGAGATTTGTTTTAATATCTATACTTAAAGACCATTTTTCAGAAAGGAAAATGATTACAGTATATGCATACAACATACTATTTATACTGTACTTTACAAATAAGTATCTCACATTAAAAAAAATACAAATTTTATATAAAACATTGTTTCTCTCAATGCTTTATCTTTGAGTGAGAATGCCAAGTCATGTTTGCAAAAACAGAGACTACAGCAAAACAATCACTGTAAAAGTAACAAATAGCTCAAGAGCTGTATGAAAAAATAATAAGAATAGCACAACACAAAACATTACGTTTTTTCACTGGTGAGAATTATACATTGAATAAGCCCTTTTTTCAGATTTGAACAACTGAGGAAGTCATTAGAGTGATTTAACATGGTATTGAACTTCTCTCAATATCAATTTTTTTCTTACTTCAGTGAACAAAGCACTTGCAGGTAAGTGATGGGAAAAGAAAACAAACCTGTGTTGTGGAAGACATGAACATTGTGTCTCATTCTTCCATAACAAAAAGAAATAGCATCTTGTTCAATAATAAAACTGAAAGGAATAAAGTTCAGAAGGTGTAAGAAGCTTGGTTATGTTCCAAGTCTGGTTCAATACATCCTCTTTCAATACACAGAGAAAAAAGGAAAAGGATTAGGCAGAAGAGCTTAAAGCTGCCATAAAATAAGTTACACAGACTGTTCACTGCACCTGGATCAGGCAAATCCCTGGGATGAGAGAATGTGGAGTGAATGGCTCAAAAGCAGCCCCGTGGAGGAGGACTGGGGAATATTGGTAGATGAAAGGCTACAGATGAGCTGGCAATGTCCACTCGCAGCACAGAGAGCCAAACGTGTCCTGGGCTGCGTCCAAAGCACCGCGGGCAGCAGGGGAGGGAGGGGAGGAGGGGACTCTGCCCTTCTGCTCTGCTCTGCAAAACCTAAAACCTGCTCTGCTCTGCAAAACCTAAAACCTGCTCTGCTCTGCTGAGACCCCACCCACAGAGCTGCACCAGCTCTGGAGTCCCCAGCACAAGACAGACAGAAGCTGCTGGAGGAGGGGCACAGAACCTCTCCTATGAGCATATCCTGGAGAAGATAAGGCTCCAGAAGACCTCACTGTGGTCTTTCAATATTTAAGGCCAGGGCAGAGGGAGCTGGGGACAGGGGGGAGAGGAGAGCAGCTCATAAGAGAGATCAAGCAACTTCTTCAACTGCCCCTCATTTGGTTTGGGTATTTTTTGCTAACAAAGCAAGATAATTTTACTGTTCATTAAATGAACAAAAAGTTCAAGATTATGTTGCAGGTGAGGATGGGTTAATGAGAGCACCTTTAATTTGCTTGGTTGAGGTGTGAATACTTCTAATTCATTCTTGAGTGGTTTGTTCTAAACAGCTCAGATTAAAATCACAGCCTGGATAGAAAGAGACCTTAAATATTATCCAATTCCAACCCATTTCCATACTTTTGCATCAGTAAGAGTCTAGTATCTGCTACCTGAGTTGTCAGATACCAGTTCCAACATAACACCACAAAGCCACTGGGCTTGCCATGTTATCAGGTGTGCCAAAAATCAGGATCAAAAGGAAAGTTATCTCTGCAGTCAACACAGAGAGTGTGCATACACCATCATGGCATGTGAGCTATCCAAATGTCATGGTGTGCCTTTACTCTTCATTCCAGGCTCCAAACAAGCCAATAATTCTGTTTTCCACTCATTTTCTTAGGGGGAAAAAAAAAAATTACTTTCCTGTATGTATATAGAACAGAATCTACTAGATGATCTTTTCAGTCCCTTAGCTCCAGATTTTATATATTACCAAGAGGAAAAAAAAAGTGCCAGACACAATAAGGAAATCTTAAATTCACAGAGCAGCATCTTAATCAATTAACTTTAGGATGTTTAGCAAGCAAACATCTTATTAGAGAGAAGGGATACAACAAACTGCTTAGAAATGCATTGAAAACACACAAACATTTGAACACAAAATTCACATCTAAGATAGTCACCAGTTTCCACACTCTGTGGAACAGTTTGTGATCTCAGAACAAAGAGTAGGATAGAAGCTAAAGCAGGAGTTGCCAAAAATAGGTACTAAGGCCTAGAAAAGATGGATTTCTTTTATATCAAGTATTACCCAGAATTGTAATGACTCCTGATAACATATTTGTAAACTGTACTGTCTGAAACAACAGGTATTAATGCTGTATCTCATATTACACAGAGACACCATTTTCAGATCCTAATTTTTTTTTTTCTTCCAGTAAGTAAATACAGGTATTCTGCATAATGTAATTCTTTCCTTGGCACATGAAACAGCTTAGAACAAAAAGTGCAAGAAGAAAATTCAGAAATTTGAAATTGTTTGGAATTCCTGACATTTTCTCCAGTTTAAAAAAAGGGGGGTAATTAGTTTAACAGAAAGAAGCTATACACACTGCAGAGCTTCATTTGAAATTCATTCAATAATTTTTCCTTTTTTTGGTTTAGAATGTATTTTTTTAATGTAAGAATATTTATCAACATTCACAGCTTGTTTTCCAAATTGATCTGTGCAATCATGATCCAGCCTTATGGACACTACTGCATATGCTAACTGCTTAGTCATGGTCTTAGAACAGGACTATTACTGAAACATTGGTATATCTTTACCACTTTCTAGGTTTACAGTAGGAAATCTCTGAAGGAAAAGTTAGCTATTAAATGTAACCTTGAACTTTTACTGTCATTTGATACTTTTTTTTTTCTAATGGACATAATTTAGAAATACCAACATGCTTGAAAGCTATGAGTAGTTTTACATTACACAGATTTTCTGGGCTATGTGGTGAAGTTCTCTCCACCTGGTTTTCCTTCTCCCACAGGGAGCAGACCATGCTGGCACACAGATGTAGACCAAAGATAATAACTGAAGCATCAAGGGCTTGGAAAAGCACAGAGAAGTGGATAACTTGAAAAAGTCTTGTCCCAGTATACTTAAAAGAAAAACCATGTCAACTGGATTAAAAAACAAAAAAAAAAGTACTGTGCTTCTCACCACACTCATGCAGTTCTGCATAAATAAAGTCTTGCCTGCAACCACTGAAGGGCATGGGCTACTGTAAGAGTTTTGGGCTTAGTGCTGTGTCCCAGCAAGGACACAGCTCCTCAGGCTCTGGCTCCAGACTGGGATCGTTCCAGTCACACTGTGATGAACCCACGCCACGATGACCGAAGGGTTGGTCTCCTCTCCAGCCTGAATGACACCGTTTTGGGTGCCTGTGACACTGCCAGGGGGGAAAGCTGGGAGGTAAAAGGGTCACCTGCCAGGCAAAGCTTCTTACAGTGAGGTTTAAAGTGGATCTGACATATCTGGAGGCACAGGGTGAGGATGCAGAAGGGGCTCTGAGCCCTGTTGGTCGTGCTGGGATGATGAAGTTGTCATTTGCATGCCTTGGTCCTGACATCAGTCTCACAGACACGGTTACCCAAAGGGCAAGCACTGACTTTACGGCAGTTTTACATTTCCAGAGCACTTAGAGAAACTGGCCCTCAATCTGTACTCAGCATTTGCTGGATTTACCAGAAGAGTAAAACTGATTGAGGACAAAATCTCCTTACTGATCACTTATGAAATATACACACACTACTTTTTTAACACAAATTTCAGAAGTTTGTTTCATTCAAGAAAAAGATCTTCTGAAAAGGGGTATTTAAGTGGCATCTGTTACCATAGGTGACAGAAACATCTATACATATAGCAAATCAGTACTGGAAATTTCTGAAGGTCTAAGATGCCCTGAAATCAATTTCCCTAAGAATGAGACCTGGATAGGTGACTAAAATTACACTGTTTAGATTGATTGTCTGGGGATAAATTAAGCTGAAATACACAAGATGATTAAAAAATCCTTTTCTATATCAACAATTATTATCCACTTTTTTAATTTAGTAGAAAGTGTAGTATAAACTACACTTTAGAAAACTATTTCCAGTTAAAATATGTGTGTATATTTTTTCTTAATAATAAAATGTTCATTAATTTTCTGCTTTCAATTTTTTTTTCTTTGTTTTTAAATTTTTTAGAAAGGAATTTGAAAAATAGTCTGGGTTTCATGATATGGCTGTGGAACATCCCTATGATTACAATTCAATCTACATTATTGATGAGGCAGTAGTTTATGATATTTCCCAATAATCCTTGGATAAGTGTTTCAGGATTTTGAATGTTTATATGAGCTTTAAAAATTACGTGTCCCAAACTGCAGAAAGATTTTAAATTATTAAACAAAAAATTATTGAATTACTCAAGACTATTTTTTTAATCTGTTTATAATTTTTTTTGCACTACTGTTCTGGTTTCAGTTGGGTAGAATTCATTCTTTTTTCTCAGTAGCTGGCACAGGGCTCAGTTTTAGAATAGGATGAGAATAATGTTAATAACACACTGATATTTTAGTTGCTGCTGAGCAGTGCTTACTCTAAGTCAAGGACTTTCCAGCTTCCCATGCTCTGGCAGGAGCAGATTCACAAGAATCTGTGAGGGAGCATGGTCAGGGTGGCTGAGCTGGAGTGGCCAAAGGGACATCACAGAACATCAGGCTCAGCCTGAAACCCAGGCAGAGCTGGCCAAGGGGACCCCCACTGCTCAGGGACTGCTTGGGCATCTTCTGTCGTATTTCCATGTCCTAAACTGTAATTCTTTACACCAGGTAGCACACAGCTATGCACAAACAGGTAATATTAACAGAAATGTATGATCCAATATATTACAGCTAGCAATTGTTATCTGGAACTTACCTAAACTTTTGCTCTTGCTTTACTTGCCTGCCTTGATACGCTTTCTCTAGGTGCACTAAACATTGTGTGGATTCCAGCAAAATTACCCTGGAGTATGACAAGCACACATAATGACTGCATTTTTAACTTGCAGAATGAAGATGAAATTCAATTTATTCTAACTTTCAAAGGCAGGCTCAGTAAAGACACTTATTATCTTCAATTAAAGATAGTTTAAAAGTACTTGTTGTGGTTTAACCCCAGTTTTTCTGTAAAAGATCTTCTCCCTTGGTATCAAACTAGCATTTCCTAGTGTTATTTGCAAGTAAATAATATATCCTCTGATGAAACACTAGATTGTTCAAAACACTGGAAGCCTGATACAAAGAATTTTAACTTTAGATTGCTGGTTCAAATGTTGCCGAAATGGATAATGACTTAACATAGTTGTCAAGTAACTTTTGAATTACATAAAACTAAATTACATAAAACTAATTTACTTCATCACTTCATTGATAATTTCCAATGGAGTTGTCCAAATCATAGGACTGATTCAGCCTCACTGACCACCTCAAAGACTTCAAAATAAAAGACAGAAGCTAATTAAACTCATATGATTCCTACACACAAGGCTTGGAGCAGAGGAAACAGTCCTGTTACAGGATTGTTACTGTTGTTGTTGTTATTATTGCTATTTGTATATACCAATCCTATTCTTTGGGGGGAAAAGAAATGTAATTTGCAGCTTCTGCAATGTTTTTTTTTATGCAACATGAATATACAATCTAAAAAAGCTGTGAAAGATGGTTCTTCCAAATAAATGAATGAGATAAAGCAATGCTTAGCTCTAACGACTCAAGACAAAATATGGAGTCAGATCACATAAATAGATTTTAAAGGGGTACAACAATCTAATTCTTTTGTACTAAGGAAAGCAACATTTATAACTCTGCAGTTGTTGCAGCTATGATGAATACAAATTAAAAATTAGGCTAACTGATAATGATGAAAGCCCCAAGGCAAAAGCATTTTTTTCTTTTGCATACTTAATAACTTAAACAGCAGGATAAAGCAGATTGGGGAAAAATAACCAACTATTAATTAACATGGCTTGTTTCTCTTTGTAATTCTGCTGGACCTCAGCCAAACACAAAACACAAGCAAGGTTCATGAACTCTGATTAAAGCTCCAGCTTTAGTGCTTACACTGAGACAGATTTCAATTAAGGCTTATTTATCTTCTTTATTCATTATGATAGCTTCCACTTCACAGTGCTTGTAACAATTTTGGAAATGTAAAGCCCTATCATTTAACCTCCAGGTTTTACATTTTTAAGAAGAAAACTATGGAAAAGAGTGGATAAAACAGCACGATCACTAAAGACTTGTCTTTATATCACTGCCTACCTGAATATGCCATCAGTTCTGAAGGGATTAGTAACATTTAGGTGAAATTTCTTCAGCTCGTAACATGGGGATCTGCACTTTATCATACTCTGAAAGAGAACAAAAACCACAAGGCCAAGAATCAAGTTATCATTGTTTTTTCCTTATCTTTACACGTCCCCAATTTTTTCCTCTTGCCCCAACTTTCCTTTCTAACAGAGTCAGAGGAGCTAAAAAAAAGAGAGGATCACATAAACACCATCTAAGTTCAGAAGTCTTCCCAGATGTGCTCGATGAATGTGGATTACAAACACAGGCCTACCTGCCCTGACTGGGACATATCTGACAACTGCAGAGTCTGTGGTTAAAAAGCACAAATAAATACAGAAACATCTAACAAAACCATGTGGTCCATCTACATGTATCTGAAATCACTAGGCTGAAGCACATCAACACTCCCATACCAGAATTTCCAATAACATTCATATGCTGAAAGGGCTCCAGATTTATTTTCAGAGCAGTCAGTGCAAATTTTTACAATTTATTCAGGATCCAAATGTGATTTATGTCCTTAGGAATCTTACATATTCCTCTAGGGTTTTTGCTGCATGTACATAGTCTAATATTGGAAATCTGAAAATTCATAGGTCAAAGGCAAATGCTGATGGTAACTCATGTTTTCATTCTTATCTCAGTTCCCTTTTGTTTGATATAATGTACAGAATAACAATATATATATTTTTGTGACAATATTAATCATACACACACAAACTTACAAGAGGCTCAATATTCTTAACTTCAGATTTCAGAGAGAATGTCAGTGTGGCACCATCTATTCCATCAATTTTATTTGAGGTCAGTATCAATACTGCTTCAGCAGGGCGCAGGAAACGAATTGTGAATTCCACAGTTACAAAGCCTTGTCTCCTACGGAAAAAAAAGCACAAAATCAGGGCTCAGAAATTACTCAGAAATGTAATTTCAGGAGCACAGTTCAGAGCCTTTGTAAGGAAAGAGTCTTAGAAAAGAAAGCAATTTGTTTCCTCAGAAATACCTCATTGTAGTATAATCTGCCTAAGAGTACCTTAAAATGTTCTAATAAAAGAACTGTATAGATAAAGAACAATACTGCTTATTGCTTTTTACATCAGCACATAGCTTAATTTTTCTTCACACACACTAGCACAGGAAGTTCTCTTTCATTAGAGTATCACCCTAAGTTAACAACTGATCCAATTTATGCTCCTCTATATGAATAGTTTTTTTCAGTTAAGCAGACAGCTGTTATGCATTTTGTCGGGCAGATCTAGGTAGTCTTAATTAAATTATCATTGAAGAGTGAGAAAGAAATTAGTTAAAAACCCTTCAGAATAATCAGTAAAATTGAGTAATTAAGAGGGAGAAAAACCAAACTTTTCTTGTACAAGCAACAGCTTGTCTCTCATGGGAAAACTGGAGAAGACCACACAGAGTGAGAGTTTAGACAATACAAATTTAGACTTGATCTGCATCAATCCTTCAGTGAAGCAAGAACAATAAGAAAATTGTAGTGCCTGAAGCCCCCATTTTGAAGCTCTCAATACGTCTCTCTGATTTTGAGATTAGTCTTAACAAGGCAGGAAGTCTCCAATCGTCAATTTGGAATATTGATGATGAAATCCTGGAAGTTCTGTAAACCTGGCTCTTACAGCTTTCAAGTTCCTGCTGCAAAGCCCCCAGACAGTTCCATTTATGACACTTAAGAGTTGCCAACTCCCTCAGAGTCTGAGGCTCCTAGATCACCTCACCATTCAAAATATTCTGAAAAAGAAAGCTGTGATGCAGGCACTCAGAAATAAACTGCCTGAGACATACACTCCCAAAGCCACTTTAAGGATCAAGTTTTAAGAAGTCTGCTCTGGTTACAAATAAGAAGGACAGGCAAAAGCAATGTACAGCACTTCTTGCCCGATCTTTGCCCTCTGACTCATGAAACAGCCGAGAATTTAGAATTTAGAATTGTTGCTTTCTCTGGCAAAACCACAAAGTTGCTTAGTTTTTATCTGCATTAATCCGTGTTGTGGTCAATGTAAAGTGAGGCAAATTCATCTTATGGAATTGTTCTATAACTTTGGGGTTTTTTGCTATTCCTGTTGCAAACTGCAAGTCTACATGACACAGTGCAGCGCCCTGGAGAGTGGGAATCTCAGATCAAGAATTAATGATGACATAAGCAACATATGACACTCAGCTACACTGAGAATATTATTCACATCACTATAATTTCCAAATCCACCTACAACACAATGATTTAACATAAAGAACCTGCAAGTCTTCCACATGTTTTGTCAATTCTTGGAGTTTTTAAACACTTGCACCAGAATATTAAGAAAGCTATTAATTTCAAAGAACCTATTTTTCATTTAATGATCATGACATTATGATAAACTCTGCAGAGGTTATTCTGCATGCCTGGCATTTCCACAAGTTTTATTTCTATGCAATTTTTCAAATATTTGTTTCTATATATAATGCCAAGCAACTCAACAACAAGGCTGTGTACATTTCCTTCCTTCTGTCTTGATTTTGCTTTGTGGTTTGTTTGGGGTGTTTTTTAAAGGTGAAGTGAAAAACAGCCATGGTATTGACCTTTCATAGAAGCACATGATATTTTCAAGGATTACATTTATATGATAACTCTTATTTGAAGTAATTGCAAAGAAAATGGAATCAAATCAGCCTCACAGCTTGCTAAAAACAGCATTACTTATTGTTCCCCTTGCATATATTTATAATAGGCAGGTAATTTAATACTGAAATATTGATGGTCCTTAAAGAGCACTGTATTTATGTTGAGTCTTCTTGAATTTGACCATCTATATTTGAATTTTCACTCGTTCACAGTTTATTTTCATACAAATGTTGACCTTTTTTTTTTCCTTTTTACAATCTCTAATCCATTTTATCTGTAAATAAAACACCTTGATATTTTAAGATATTTTAAGATATCTTGCAGCTAAACTTAAAAACTGTTAACTGACAGCCAGAGTCACCACTACATCCCTCTTGTGTTCACCAGTTAAACAGGAATTAATGAAATTCCTGTATTGATTCATAAAGCTGCATAGCACAGAAAGAGCAAAACGTACTTAGTGAACAAAAACAATGAGATGGTGATATATCATGAGTATTTCTGCTACCAGAAATTATAACCTAATGCTTTCCCAAAATTAAATCTCTCTCAAATCCTTAGTCTCTTAGACATGTAAGATGAACAAGTAACTACATCACATCCATCTTGGTGGGGAGGAAGGATGGGGGCAAAAAGATGCAGTGTAATAATACTCAAACCTATGTCATGGTGTCTTTAATTCCCAGTCATGCTTAAATTAAAAATAAGAGTCAAAATCTGAGACTTCAGAAGAAAATAAATCTACCTGCTTATGCTCCTGAAATTCATTGATGTACAAAATGTGAATCAAATTTTGATACATAGGAAAAAAAATATACATTGGAGATAGATGACTCCTGCAATGATCTGAAGGCTTATATATTCCTCCTAAAGCTCTATTGAGCTCAGCTGCAAGAGTCCTGCTGAAATATTACTCTAGATTTGTTCCAGGTTAAGGAGAAAAACCCGACCCTTATACCGACTAAATTTGCCCTGTTTGTAGTTGTACACATTTCTAGTGTTCCATCCCTCTTAAATTAGTAAATTTCTATTCCTGTAATGCTACAAATAATAATAACAAGTCATTTCTTACAGAGCAGGAATGGCAACAGTGTTTCCTTTAGGTAAAGAGAAATCATCAGCATCTCTTCCCACAAGAACAGCGTTGTACGCCAAAGTGTTATTGCTCGGGTTTTTCAGGCGCACCTACCACAACAAAAACAACAAGATCAAAACTAGTTTTACTCAGTTTTTAGACTATAAAAGGTGTGTTCCGCAGATAAGTTCCAAAACACAAACTAAGGATATCACAAAATGAGAAAGTACTTCAAATAACCGGGTGGATAATTTTCCTTCCAAAGGAGCGTGGATTTCCCACAGACTATCCAAGCTTGATTTTGGAAAGTACAGTGTACACTGCACTCCTATGCCTGTGAAATTCTTATTCCTCTCTTTGATCTCAGATTTGTCAAATTTGTAGATTTTTTCATGTGCTTTCAAGCATAGGGAAAAAACAGAAGTGAAATCCCAAGACTGAAGAGAATAAAAATATAAAATGTACACTTTCATCTGCTATATTTACTAGCCAAATGACATGAAACCTTTTCATTCTTTGTTGTAGCTTACACATAATATAAACACATACACACAGTGTTGTAACCTTGCATTAGTATGAATCTAAATTCAATGCAATCAATACCTGCTTCACAATCGTTGCATGGAGAGCACCTGTAAATTCTATGGTGTTCTTGGGTAAGTAGTGAGGGAGAGTGTCATACAGGTGGACACACAAAATAAGCATCATGACAGGGTTTGGTTCACAGATATCAGTGGCCTAATATGGAAAACAAACCAACAAAAAAACAGATGTTCAGTTAAAATTTTTCCTGTGCAGTCTAAATATAGGAAGAAGGAAAAAAAAATAAGTTAATTCTTATTATACAAATATTTTTAATCTAACCTGTAATAACTGGATTATTCTCATGGCTAATATGAATATGGATCTTGTCACTGCACAAAAAAAAACCCTAATTAATGAACATTAAAATGCTCTGGTGATAAACATTGGATAAAAATTAAGCTCAACTTTTTTCCTGAAGCTTCAGCAGAAACAAATGCTAATTTTATTAAATGGAGCATTACAGAAAAAGCAAGGAAACTTTACTGTCTGGAAATGCATACATCTTTACTATCTTAAAATATATATCTTTTAGTTTATGTAAAATACCATCCCAAATACTTCTACATACAGTTTTGCAACAGCTTATGAAGATGATTTCACCTTCCAAATAACAACAATATGGTTTCTATTGCAGGTACATTTATACTTTTGTAAATTGCTTTATAAAAGGTAGTAACTATTCCTACAGGTTAAATATTTGGTTTACAGAAATGAATTGGAGTCAAATTGAGCAGCTGCAAAACATGTCAGACTTAAGTCCTCAGCAATTCTGGTACGTCACTGAGCAGAGTCGTAAAATTATTTGCCACAGAGTATGAAAAAGGGAGAAAAACAACATTTACTCTTCTGGACTGTCTTTAGTGTTGCAAGAGAGATGTACAGCCATATTTAACATCCTGACTATCTGAGTTAATTTTTATTTTCAAGTTAACGTTAATTTAAAGTTTTCGAGGTGAAGTTCTCTTGCCCTGTGCCCGGCCAAGCAGCTCATCCTACTCCTTTCAAGAGTTCCTCCTCTAACCTTTCAAGAGAGTGAGTACATAACTGGGCACTGATCTGAAGTTTCCCTGCAACTCTCCATGGCTTCCTAGATAATTTTTGTAATTCTTAAGATTAATTTCATATACTCTTTATGCATTGATGTAATCGCACATCTCATCTTGTATTTCTATTTTATTCCTTCAGCACTGCTTCAAGATTCGAACTTTAGGATGCATTCACTATGCAAAGTAAAAAAGCTTCTTCTGTGCCAAAAGCTTTAAACCTGAAGTCTGAAAAGTATTCTGATTTTTCCATTCATTTATCTCAGTAATGGCTATTGAATGTTAACCATTATTCCAATGTGGCTGTGGTTTTACACACCTACTTTTCTCTCTGCCTGCATTTTCATTTAAGATAGAAAAGATGCCAGAGTAGATTATCTGTTGAAGACTTTCTTCTGCCACCTACTTCTTTCTACCCATTTCCACTTAGATCAGAATTTATTCCCTCAGAAAATACAATTCTATCCTGTGATGAATTCTTAAACTCCATTTGTGCCACTTATCTACTAGTCGAAAAACAAAATTAAAAAAAATAAAATGTATTTCTTAACAAAATCAATCAGAAAATTCACAGTCAGTAAATATTATTTACTTTAAAAGATATGTGTTAGCAAACAATATCAATAATTATAAATTAATAAATAAATAATAAAGTCTGAAACAAATTTCCTTTACTGGCTATTCCTAATCACTGCACCTTCTATCCTCTCTTTGTCACACACATTCCCTCCATGTTGCTGCTATCCACCATCTTATCTTGTAATACTTTATTTTAGGCTTTCAGCTCCATCTTCTTTAAATCAAAGCATTTTAAAACTTAAAATTATCAAAGATTAAGTAAAAACACATAGAAAACCACCACTAATACTCTAGGGTTGAATTGTAAGTCATGATTAGAAAGTAGAAACCATTTCCTGCCCAAAGTACTCTTAAATCTACATCTTAATCCTTAAAAGGATTTTAAAGCCTTGAACTCCATTAAAAGTCTCATTTAAACCTGAAAACTTGCAGACAGTTGAACTTCTTTATTATTTCAGATTCTTAGATTTTTTTTGATTGAAAATGTCACCTGTTTCAGACCTAACATGTCTCAGCTTGTGCTGTTAATTAATGCAAATGTCCTGAGAGCTCAAAAGCACTAACTGCCTGAGTCAAGAACTTTGCCGATACTGTTGCAACATTTTAGCCTGCTAAATTTCAGACAAGACTATCAGAAAATTCCCAAATTAAGAGAGTTGAGCAAAGGATTCATGTCTTTTGCTACTTTTATCACTGCAGAACAAGATAGTTCAGAAGTTTCTACAACAGCTTTAGAAAAGTATATATGAATAACAAAACATCTATGTAAAATGTACCCTTTGAACTAAAATATAGACCTTGAAGATCCAAGATCTGTTCCTTTTTCTGGAACTGATTGTGTACCTTTGTTTAAATTGTTAGTCTGTACAGAAGTGGATTGTCCCATTTATTGTAGAAAATATAGTCTTAAAACAGTTATGTTAAGGAGAATATCTTGGAATTCTGCTTCCACATCTAATGTGGTCAACACCCTTTTCATATCTGGCATCAAGCCTCTGCCTTCATGTGCTGACTGCTTGGTTTTCTTAATAAAAGCTGAGGCAGAATATGCCATTGTTTTGAGGCAGATTTCTTTTTTGCTTCCTGTCAGTCACAAGGATGGGAAGCTGTAGATTTTCTTTGTTTAGCCTGTCATAACAAAGTCATTTCTAACAGAGTGATCTGTATGAGGAAGCAACAGCAAGACAGCAGCTGATACAAATGGAAATAGCAGGGTTAACTTTTCCCTGTAATCATAACACAACCAAATGGAAAGGGGAAAAAAAGTTGTAACTGAGGTTTTTTTATATTACTTTGTTCACACAAATAAGCTTTACCTCTGATTCCTAATGTCATTAATTCCTTTGGAAAGTTTCCTCATACACTTTGAAACACTGTGTCTATGCTACTGCATCTTCTGCTCTTCCATCCAGCCCAATATGCTCCCAGAGATATAAATAACTCCCAAATGGACAGTTAAAGAAATGCAGACTAGGAGCAGGAGAAGACTGGGTTTGGGCACAACAAAAAGAACAAAGGAACAATATCTAACCTATGTATAGTCACCATATTTAGGAAATTTGGAGCCATAGGTCAATAAAAACCACAGAAATGTAAAGCATGTTTAGTAAACATATAACAGAGATCCCAAGCAGATCTTTAATGGAATAAGTTATCAACAATTATCAACATTGTATTCCTCCCCAAAGAAAGACACCAGGAGCTGATGGTTTCGAGTGAGTGCTGCTCTCAGCAGCATCCAAAGCTGCTGATATGTGTGCAACAAGGCTGGGACAGAACTCAAGGTTAGATGTATGTAACTGTCACCAGACATTCATATAATTTTTTTCACCACTTCTTTTTATGGTTAAGTGCATGATGTTTGTTCTTAAACATATTTTTCTAAATTGCCTTCCAATAGTAATAATGAACTCCATTTGAGTTTTCACTGTGTGATTTAGGATGCTAAAATATGAACTAAATTAATTTATGCATGCACAAAGCAAGGAATTATGGAAATTACTTCTAATTAAATGTATTCATATGAAGCAGTATTTTGGTTTCCATTATATGGTAACACATCCTGAAACGAAACTGTTTCACTGCAATCTCACCTTAATTGGATGTGCAACATCACTGTACAAAAAAATCAAAATGTTAATATGTACAAGACCTACTAGTATAAAATCACCTACCTTTATGTCTATATCCAGACTGACAGCATGCAGAGCATTCACAAGTATCAAGGAGTTGTGCAGCAACTGTTCATAAGCTTTTGGATTAGTATACATCTTTATGAAGTGTGTGGGAATCTAGACAAGACAGAGAAATCAAACTCAACCTTCCAATAGGCAAAATTACTGATTTCGTATTTTTGTTCATTCAGCAATCAATAAGATCTAAATTTTGAACTGAAATTCCCTGTTAAGAATAAACCCAGTAAATAGAAAAATTAATACTGAAATAATCCCCCATAACTTGCTAAATGTTGGAGTGGGTTTTTTTTTTTTCTTTTTAAAAATCTCATGGGCCAAGAGTTGCTGTTAAGGAAAGTTCCCTGTCCAAGCACCCAGGAGCCACTGGTGGCCACCTGAGCTGGTACTGAAGTGCGACCTTGCAGTGGGAGGCTGCAGGGAGTGATGAGTGAGACCCCACTCTCACACTCTCAGACAAGGTCTCCTTACTGTCTCGACCCCAGGTTTCCCACAGCAGAGTCTCAGCCATCTGCATCATGAAAATAAGTTAATCTTAGTGCAATAACAGAAGAACACCTGGAGCTGGTGCCTCTGAGGAGGGACCCCCACAAAGGAAACCCTGGGCTTTTACACACCCTCAGTCAGGGCTCTTCCTGCTGGATCCTGGGCTCCTGCCGTGTCTCTCTGGTCACCTGGCTGTGCTCAGGTCCCCTTTGCTTTGTTATGCAAAGGGTCAGTGGCAGATCTCCTTCCCAGGGCCCCCACCACCCAGAGCTCCACCCGCAGCTCACACCGCAGCCACACCCGAGCTGCAGCACTCAAGGCACCCCTCAGCATTGCAAAGGAAAAGAAGGCCTGAACAAACACACTAACACTTGACATTAATAAACTTTGTGTAAAACTTGCACAATACTAACAAACCTTCTTACCAAATACGGACAGTAAGCTGCCACCTGTGCTGCCAATACCAGACCATCTAGAAGATCTTGGTCAAAGTTCACTACCCATCTCGTGGGTGGTATTCCACCTGATCAAAACACAAAGCAAGATTCATGAGACTCTCCTCTCCTGAAGATGCCTGTTCTGTTCTGCATAGATATGATAACTATTTGAAATCACTGAGTAGAGGGAAGAACATAAGAAGGAAACATCCATTCACATGTAGAATTTCACTGGCATATTTCTATTTCAGAGCTTTTGCTGAAAACTTGAAAAACCTCACCTGGAATACTGTAACTATTTTTCACTCTGCTGCAGCATGTAAGTGTAGTCATCACAGCAGAATGGAAAGCAAATAATCTAAACTTAACTTCATAGATCAGGAGCCAAAATATGTAAACTTTTTATTACTGTAGGCCTAACATTAATAGAGCCACTGAAACTCATGAAAATATGCAGAAATCCTTTAAAGTTGAAATGCTTAAGACACAAAAAGGAAAGGTTACTCATTTTCTTCAAGGTCATATTAAATTATTTGGCATAAATGCAATATAAATGAGAGCTAATAGCTCAATTGTTACAGCACAAATCACCACTTCCACAACTGTTGTAAACCCCAATGCCTCAGAAAGTTAGATAATTTTTTATATTTCTTATGTTTTTATTAAAATAAAACTGATTATTAAGACCTCAAATGTAGTATATTTATAATTTCTTATTGGAAGCATCCATATCTTAAAATATTTAACACAGCATTTACACAACTTTACTGTCTTCAAGCCCAACCTCCCAAATTTAGGAAACACTTTGGATTCAGCCAATGGCAAGGTTGTCAGATAGACTGGGATCAAGCTTTCTCATATGGGACAAATTATATAGGTTTCATTTCACTATTACACTTAAAAAAAAATAGTTCAATCCATAACAAACCCTTGTACCAGATCCTAAGAAAAATTTGTCATTATGCAGAAAAAGAGCAGACATTTATAGACTAAACTTAGTCATCATTAAAAAACTTAAATGTCTATCACTTCACATCAACTTGCAGATGCTTCAGCGTACTCATACAGCTTTAGTAAGAAAACACAGGAGCAGATGCTGCACAAACTTAAAAACAAAGGTCTGTAAATCCATCTGAGCTTAACTCTGTGACATCAGTAATGATTTTAGTTTGCCATTGCTTCAGTGTGGTGATTTTAAGGCTCGGCCTCAAATCCCTTACTTTTTCATATTCATGCTGTGAATGAATTTAGGTAATATTATTCTAAATATTCAATTAATATATTTTCATTAAATATATTTTTAGAAAAAACTAACAGTATTTAAAAGAGTATTTGCATCAATATTTCATTTTCTTTACGTTTTGAAAACAAAATTAAAACGCATTAATCTCACGGTGTCAAAATTAGTTTCTCCTTATTGTTTAACTGAAAGAACTTTTTCAAGCAGAAAACTCCACTTTCACATCTTGAACACTCCATATTGTAATGTACCAAACATGGATTCTGACTGGATATATAACATCCTCCTGTTACTTATGACAGGAAGAGATTTCAGTAATATGGGCTTCAACATCTAAATTGTAACTAATTTTAACTCAATTCAGACATCCATTTCACAAATATCTACAGTAAGAGACATTTGTTTCATCCCATCTTCTTGGTAACTTGCTTGCAGTTATTTAAAAAAAATTTAATTTAGTCAGTGCAAAAACAAATATTTTAAAAATAGCAAAATACATATTTGAAAGCATACTTTCATCCTAAAAAGTCAGTCTTTCTAACTTAAATTCATCATTTTATTGATCATAGTTGCGACCTATAAAAATCAATAAACTGTCTTCTTTTTTTATTAATAGAGTTCAGACTCACCCTCAGCACATAATATCAGTATTTTTAATAAATCACCATTTTCAAATTTTTAATTTTTTAAGATTAACTATTTCTGCTTTACTAAGTCCAACATTGAATTCTTCTTCTTGTTAGTAATCTAGATTGATTTTCTGAGCATGGCCATGGAAAGTCATTAAACCATCTGCTTTGATCAAAAAAAAGTAACTTTGTTTTTTATCCTACTTTATATTTTACTTTAAATATAATATTTGCTGCTTTTAGTCTTCTCATGGGAATGTTACTGAGCACACTTAAGCAGTAGCAGTTGTGCCTGTACCACAGAATGGTTTGGGTTGGAAGGGACATTAAAGATCACGAAGCTCCAAACCCCTGCCATGGCCAGGGACACCACACACAGCATTTCTGTATTTTGTTGTGTTCTCACTAATCCTTGCTTTCAGGTGGTACAACTGGCTGTGTGCCAACAAAGTAGCTGGGGAACAAAGCTAACTTAAAAAGAAAGAGAGACATCTTCGTTTACTGTTTAATCTGGATCACCCAATCCAGTTTTGCCATTCAGCCACATAAATGTGCCAGTGGAAATGAAATATGGTAGGACTATTTTTTAAAAACCATTTATTGAACTAGAGCTTTATAGTTGTGCAAATGGGAGCATAAAGAAAAAAAAACCCATTTAGTGGAATATTTTCCCATCTTAGGTAATTAAATACTTCTACAAGCATTTTTGTTGTTTTTCAGTTAATCCTTCTACTATCAATCAACTTACTTAACTCAAAGGTTTGTGAATAAATTAGTCAGAAAACATAATGTATTTTTCCTAATTATATCAAATCTAGCAGAACATCTGCCAGCGAACCACTCTACAGTAATTAAGTTTTTAAATAAATTAGTCAATTTTAGTAAAAATAAACAATAGAAATCAGAATTATTACTCTAAACGTGTAAATGTATTAAATTTCATTTGTACTGGCATTTCTTGCAAAAATGAATAAATTCAAGTGGACCTTTAAGATAAAGATTTTAATCCAATGTAATGATAAAAACCTGGCCAAAAAATTGTTTCAAACATGAATGGTAACAGGTAGCAAACAACTCTTTGTGACTGGGGGCAGGGGAGAGAAAATGGTCCACATTTTCAATTCTGAATTGAGACAGATTCCTGCTACTTGCTAGCTGCATCCCAAAAGGGCTGGCTGCAAATTTTGATAACACCAAGACTAAAATGGCACATTCTAAATCTCCCATTAATGAAGAGGAGTGAGACAGAAACTCCAATTAGGCAGATAATGAACTATGCTCTGCATATAGACTAATGAGATAAGGAAAACTGGAGACTTGGAGTTATGAAAAGAAGAAGAGGCAAAAAGGAAGCATTTCAAAAAATAATCCTTGGTCTTCATGAGACAACGGGGGACTGGAAAGAAGGTGAAAAAAATTCCTAACTGGAGGAAAGATTTTGGAAGTGGGAGAAGATTCTGAAGATCAGAGAGATGCATAGAGACAAATGCCACTGGATGTCCAGGGACTTTGGACAGACATGAGGTTGGTGCCCATGAGCAGCAGGACAGCAGGAATTGACAAGACTTTTCCCTGATGTTCCAGTGGCCTCCCTGGCACAGAGGGAATGTGAACACAGTGGATGTGTGATATTATCAAACAGGGCAAGAGCTGGTTCTACAAGAAACCCAGGATCCTGACCCACCACAGGATGTTCTGTAGTCTGTCTGACCCATGACAAGAGGTGAAAATACTTGGTAAAAGAAAATAACTAAGCAGGGTTAGCTTGGAGTGGATGTGCAGCCACTTACGAGTGCACTTAAACATTTGTTATGGTTATGCAAACCTAAAAATATACTGCAAAAGACCTCTGCAAGGGATCTGAAACAAGAGTAGTTCTGTTTCACTTCTTGATTCCACTCAGCACTAAAAGTAGCATGTATAGTCAGTTCAGTGATTTTTGGACCAACTTAACTCTTGAAAGCATTTACCTTAAATAGTTTGAGGTGGTTTTTTTTAACATGTAATGGTATCATGTTGCATGCATGTAGTAACCAAGCCTAACAGCATTGTCTCCACCTTTCTCATGACAGGTTCAAGCCAGCTCTTGAAGACACACTGCTTGCTTCATTCATGAACCATTTCTACATAGAAGCAGCAAAGTTTTGCCATGGCACTCTAATTATTCACTACCTTTTTTTTTTTTTTAATTTGTTTTAAAAAAAGTCCAGATCGACTGAGTTTTTGCAAACTTGATGTTCCTACCCTGAAGAATTAATAAAAAGTCTACAAGGTTGTGCAAAGATTTTTTTTGCCCATATACTGTTTTTCACAAAAAAAAAAAA
>WAAE01015270.1:0-60480 GCA_013400495.1 Nicator chloris
GAAAGCATGAACATTTCCCAGGTTTTCAATAATTTAGAGGTTGAGACCACATTTAATTTCTGGAATTTGTGTGACTACTGTTAGATCTACTTTATTCACAATGTAGCTATTTGATATTTTTTTTGGTCCTGTTTTTAAGGTAAATCCTAAGGATTTAGATTCAAAATACGCATATATTCAAGTTACACATGTGATTCCATACTTTGAAGAAAAGGAGCTGCAGGAAAGAAAGACAGATTTTGAAAGGACTCATAACATTCGTCGTTTTATGTTTGAGATGCCTTTTACTCAAGGTGGTAAAAGACAAGGAGGAGTAGAAGAACAGTGTAAGCGACGGACTATTTTGACAGGTACTGATGGAATGAAATGCTTTGACTGGAAGCATTAGTTCAAATGCTCTAATTTTGTACTGTGTGGTTTTTTTCATTTCACCTAACTAAGTCCTTTATAGCTATCAGCTAAAATCCTTTTCATATTTTTGGTCACAACTAGGTTTTTCAGATTGATTGATTTCTTCAGTGAGGAATCCTCAAAATTATTATTTCTTTTTTCTTGGCCTTCCAGAATTCTGAATCTGGAGTCTGGCTTTCCTTTTTCTTAGAAAAAGACTATTTTGTGTTTTCTCTCTGTCAAGTATGAGTTTCTGTATTAGTATAGTTGTAAAAACAAATAAGTGACTTTATAAGAAAGTGACTTTATAATAGTGACTTTATAGCTATCCATAACCAGGACTTGTGAGGAAATAGAAAATACAGCTTCACTATTTTTAATTCTTCTCTTCTTTGAGTTTGTGAATGTTAAGCAATTCTCTTCATATAAATTAAGTTCCAGTGGTTTGTTTCTTGGTGGTCATTAGCAGCAGTAGTGACAGTGATCTTTCTTTGCTGTAGTGCATGTAGTGCTGTGCGTATTTACCTTTCAGTGTCTTGTTTCCCTGTCCATTTGGTAGTATTTCTAATTATATAAGTTATTGAATTGGGTAGCTAATTACATCAAAATGAGATGTTAGCATAAGATTCTCTCAAAGCACACCTTATTAAAAAACCCTTTCCTGGCTATGTTACTCTTGTTTCTGTCCACAGCTATACACTGTTTCCCATACGTGAAAAAGCGCATTCCAGTGATGTACCAGCACCACACTGATTTAAACCCAATTGAAGTAGCCATTGATGAAATGAGTAAAAAAGTTGCAGAGCTTAGGCAGCTTTGCTCTTCAGCTGAAGTAGATATGATCAAATTGCAGCTGAAGCTACAGGGAAGTGTCAGTGTTCAGGTAAGACCTTTGCCATGCAGCTGTTTCATTTGCTTCTGTCCTTGAAAACTTTTGTCAGTAGCATTTTATAATTGGTTTCTATTCTGTACATTCAAGAGTGTCCTAAATTAGAAATATGCTCATTGTCTGCAGTTATTTCCTGACTAGGAAAAGCAATAAAAGTATTTAATATAAACAACTAATCAATAACTAAACTGTTGCACAAAACAGTTAACATTCATCTCTGGAATATGTGGCATTCCAAGCCCCACCAGATTTTGGTGTAAAACTGAAACTGCTAGAATATAATAGATGAACCTGAAGATAAATTAGCATATTTTGCCTAGCTGTAGGTCTGCCCACAGTAGGTCTAGCTTATTTTTGTAAGAACCCTATGGAGATAAAGAGTGAGTGATAATATACAGGAAGAAGATAATCATGGAAAATCTATTTGTGCGTGCCTTTTTGCCTAAGGCAGGCAGGAACTGGAATGTATATAAGCCATCAGGTTCACCAAAGTAGGGTACCTGAAGCAGGTGTAGCATGTACAAGTCAGCATGGAAAGGATCTGCAAAAAATGCAGTGACAAAAGTGCTGCTCTATTATTTTAAACTGATTGGAAACAAGGGAACTGTTAGCGCACTCATCTGATGTGACCAGCTGTCATATTCAGCAGAAAAGGGAAAAAAACCAAACCAAGGTTCCAGAATCAGTAAGTTGTCCAGCTAGTATTTGGGATGAGAAGGGAGAGGCTCAGATTGCTGATCTGAAGGGATAATAAGGATGAGTCAGAAGTCACTGAAACCACTTCTCCTGTAGCTGCCATAAGAGGACAGTTAAACTTCTGCAGGTTTTTTGCAGGATTCTCAGCTTGGAAAACTGTTTTCAGTAGATACACAGACCAAACAGTAGTAGGTGTAGCTCATTTTCCCACCCTGATTTCATGAACAGAGATGAGAGATTGGCAATATCTGCAGTTGCTTTGCCACGTGGTTGAAGTGGTTTCTTTGTGCCAGGACAGGTTTATGGCACTGCAGAGACCTCTCCTGCTCTAATGCTCCAACTCTAGCAGTTTGCATGTTTTCTAAGTCCAGCTTTTTTGAAATCAGTGTATTCTCATAAGAAAATCAAATCCAACAGACACCTGTAGCACCTGTTATTGCTAAGACAGTATGTCAGATATCTGACTGTTTTTTGATTCTTGCTCTTTTTAGGTTAATGCTGGTCCATTAGCATATGCAAGAGCGTTCTTAGATGACACTAACACCAAAAGATATCCAGACAATAAAGTAAAGCTCCTAAAAGAAGTTTTTAGGTATGGCATGGAAGGTTTGGGATTTCTTGGGGGTGGGGGAGAGGGAAGAAAAAAAATGGACTTTTTTTCCAAGACTCATAAAAATTCTTTTTGAAACTTTCAACTTTTAAAATGTTCTGATTCATTAAAAACATACTTTAAGCTGACATTTTAAATGAATCTTTTGGATTTCTGTTTGAGAACTTCCTTTCTTCCTCTAAATCAGGCAATTTGTTGAAGCCTGTGGGCATGCTCTGGGTGTAAATGAACGACTGATAAAGGAAGATCAGCTGGAATATCAAGAAGAAATGAAAGCCAACTACAGAGAAATGGCAAAAGAGCTTTCTGAAATAATGCATGAACAAGTATGTGCTGAAATTAAGTTATACATACTATCATTCAGAATGTAGCTATAATGTGAAAAGAATAGGGGAAATGTATGTAATGCTTTACACAAAAGGATTGTTTCTTTTTTTTTTTTTTTTCTATCAGAGTGTAAGCCTGTCATGAAATTGTGGACCTTCATTTTTTTTGCTTGTGTATATCCTTGGCACCTGCCTGGTGTTTTGTAGGCAAGGAGGGCTGCAATAAAGATAAAACAAATGTAGTGAAATTAATATATATGAGCTGCAAGCTTAGCCCTTTCTTGTTTTGAAGGTATAAATAATTGCTTTTGCAACAAAGACTTAAATGTCTTTCAAGAGCTATTCCAATACTTTTTTTTTTTTTTTTTTTGAGGGAAGTCCAATACTGCCAAGCTACAACTATGGGGGAAGGAAAACCAAAACTTTTGTGGTGTGAGATGTATCACTCAACCTTTGCATCTGGGTTCCATGGTAGAAATGTCTCATGACTTCAATGGCAAAGATATTATTTCTAGGAGGAGAGGAAGAGCTGACCCTGCCATCTTGACATTTTTATTCATCATATTCATCACTTCAGCTTCCTTTTCTTTCATCCACTGTTACTTTTATAACCTTTTTCCAGAACCACAGAATGGTTTATAATTCTTAAGAGAGATTTGCCTTTATTCTACCTTTGCTTAGATGGTACCCAAAACTTCTATGGCAACTTTTTTCTATTCAAAAATGTGCCACTTATCTAAAGTTCACTTCACATGCTTTCTTGCTTTCCCTTATTTCCCAATGTGGTTTCTCATGTACTGTGTTCTGAGTAGCTCTGTGATATAATTCTGATGAAGCACATTGGCTTTATTTTCCTTTGCCTATTTTGTTATCCTGTCACAGAGAAGAGCTTCTGACACAACTAACTCTTTTTAACTGCCATCAATAGAGAACATTGTGAACCAGAGTTTATAGGAAGTGATACCATTTTTTCCAGAATTATGTGGTTGGATGTGTTTCTTTAATAAAAAGTAGTAATAGAAGAAAACAGTTTAGAAAGATTTGTGGAACAGGAAAAGAGTTTGCTTAGCTAACAGAAGTGGGACAGTTTGATTATATTTCAGTGTGATTTATTGATAGCAGAGGAGGGTTTGGAATGGAGGATAACTGATTGAAAAGCTGATTGAGATGAGCAAGATACATGAGAGAATTAGACAGCAATACAGAATACCCCTTTGGAAAGGAGAAGCAAGTGTTTTGGTCAAAGAATTTAATGATAAATGCAAGATTAGCGTTCCCCTGGCACAGGAAAAAGTAAAAGAGTATCATGAAAATTTGTACACAAGAAGAAGTACTTTGAATTCAGTGCAAGATGCAGATGTTTAAAAAATGCTGAAGTGTGTGAGTTTCCAAAGATTGGCGATAGGAAGAAGCATGTCCTGAAACATCAGGAGTAAATCACTTTGCCCTTTCTTCTCTTGCTTTACATTTAGACAAACAACTGATATCCATAAGATACCGTGAACAGAATATGAAAGGACAGCACTGAGTGCAGTAATATGTACTGTTAGCCTACCACTGTGTTCTTACACAAATGTAATTAGTTGTACATAATTAAAACACGCGATGTTGGCGGTGGTTTTGCTTTAGCTTTGGTATTTTTTTAAATTAGACTGATAAATCCCCTGAAGGCTTAGAAACATGAAAGTTTTCGCTTAAATCTTTAAAAATGTCTCCTTTATGTATCTGCCTATTGCTGTTTTGGGAAAAAGAGCTTTGCATCACTGAATAAATGATTAGCTATAATGTAACACTGCAAAGTCTTAACAAGTGCAAAAAAATTGTTATAAAAATGCATAAAAGAATCTTAACAGATTTTTTTTTTCTCCTCTGCTGCTTGCCAATATGGTCAGATGGGATGGTAATTAGTTTTCTCTACTTCTGTTCTATTAATTTGTCTAATCTTTATATAATTCCTTTTTATGGTATTTCTAATTTTAGCATCCATTTGTTTATAGCTATTAAGAATGAAATCTTTTTGGTGCTTCAATAGCTTTTTGTAAGAAATGCTCAAATCATACCTCTAAGTCAAAAAAGCAAAACCAAAAGAGGACAAAAAATGAGCTTGCTGTCACTATGAAACTCCTTTTGAAAGTTAACAGGAGGAGTGATAGAAACTGTCCAAGCATCCTCTACAGAGGAGAGTGTAATATCTGAGTTAGGAGAACTGATGTTGTATGAGAAGTAACTTTTCTTAAATCTAGGAGTAGATGATAAGAGTAACCATTTCCAAAAAGTTGTGTGCAGTTGAAAAAGTACTGGGAGGCTGAGTCAATAAGCAGAAAGAAATTGGTTGTGTGTTTTAGACATGCCTGTGCCACTTTGTAACGTTGTGGCAACTCTTTCACTTTAAGATTACTCCGGTGGAAGAAAAGGCCAGTGTCATGCCCAACTCACTACACATTTTCAACGCCATAAGTGGAACTCCGACAAGCACAACGGTTCATGGGATGCCCAGTTCCTCTTCAGTTGCATGATTGTTTTGTAAAGGAAAGTATGTTTGTTTCTTTTCAAGTTTGTGGATTTGCTTCATCGTGTGCAAACTCAGGATGACCTTGAAGCTAAATGTTGGGCACATGCAAACTGCGTAGTTCATACGAATGTCTGAGCACACTTAGCAAATAGCAGTTACTGGTGACAGTCTTTTAGAGTAAGGGAGGCACACATATATCTTTTTTAATCTTGCTGGTAAAACTTAAAAGTGTTCACAATGTCATTGCAGAAGTGTGTGTTGGAAAATTATGAAGTTAGCTTCTGTTTTTCATTAGAAAGTATTATTAAAATGAATTGCACATTACAAAAAAGGTGTTGTGGGATGTAATTTTGCAGATATGTAACATTCAGGTGTTCTTTTCGTGTATGGCACATAGAGATTCCAAGTACAAGAACTATTTTGGGGCTAGACAGAGACACTAGTTTTTGGGGTTTAATGGAACTGACAATAGTAGTTTTTGTACCATTTGGCAAATTGTTGTGCTTTATTTTATACCTTGTTGCATTTTGGAGGTATGCAAGCTTAGATCTTACTAAACAACTAAATACAACCAAAGGTCTGTATTAATGAACACTGAGTTATACTAAAATATCAATAGTAGTAAATTGTTATGTACATATTGTTTGTTAATACAGTCCCTACAGTCTGTACATAAATGTATTACATTTCTAAGCGTTTTTTTAATATTCATACCAGCTCTTACCATTCTGCTTTCATTTTTTTTGAAAATTTGCTCATTCCAAGTATATGCAGACTTTACAGTTCATTTATCCCTGTATATAAATAAGTGCAATATAAAGATGTATACAGTCTTTGCTATGTTAGGTTTATATGCAGTTATTAAAAGAAAAACTTTTTTTGCCAAAGCAATGGAGTATGTAATTGGTAATCATGGTTACTGTGGTAAATGGTGGTATAATTTAAAGCTTTTTCCATATTCTTATTCTTTTAAGATATTAATTTAGTAATTTTATATTTGGGGAAAATAAAGGTTTTTAATTTTATTTAACTGGAAGCACTGTCCTGCTGTAATTAAACATTCTGTACTACATCTATATTAAAAGGAAAAAGGTAGTTACTTTTCTCACTGTGTGCTGCGTTTTTTGTTTTAGACTCCTCCCTGACATTTGGGAAAAATGAAAGCTTGATTTAAAAAAAAAAAGGCTTTTTGCATCCTTCATATGAGATGCAGACACTAGGTCTTATTTCATATTGCTTGTGTATAAAGGGAATTAAATTATTAGTTAAGACATCAGTTTCAAGTCCCTCACATTTGACTCTAGTACCATGTTACTGTAACTACAGGTTGTTATTCACCAGAACAGTTAATATTAGGAAGTCTTCAAAACTTTTCATCACATGACAGTAGAAATCATCTTTTCCTTATGACTTACTGTCATTTTTCTGTAACATAGAGTGAAACACATATGTTGCCGTTACTCATCAAAGGTTGTTTCTAAAGCAGCTCATCCTGGCAGTGAAATGCTGGATATACTCTGCTTTCTCTTCCTATGTTTCTGAAACAAAATTTCTGGTTGTTTAAAATTCTTTTCGCTACAGAGGAAGAAAATCATTCACTTTTAGATAATGAACTCATAATGCTGTAAGAGGCAGAGCCTTTTGTTCTCCTCTGCCCTAAGTGCTTCACACTTTTGTTTGTCTGGAAATAGGTGTAGGAACACCTACCTCAAAAGGTATTTCATTATTGAGAGAATAAATCCTGTAAAGCTGTTTTGCCATTTGGGAAGACTTCTGTATCCATGTATTAAGAGGTATTGTGTGTATCATAATGGCTTAATTGCCTCATTTTTTCTGACTTTTTCCTCTTCGCCATGAGAGCAGAAGTGACGGTTTCCCTTTTGCACTGAGACCTCAATTGGATGAAGACGTATCTGATAACTAACCTATAAATGTAGTATGTATTCAGAATTGAATATATATCTCTCTCTGTATGTACACATCTAAATATATGTGTAACTTTTGCTGAACCTTGGGCTATGAAAACCAGCAAACTGTAGTTGACAGTGCTGTAGGTTTACACAGGGTTCAATCATCAATAATTAACACATAAACTATGTGTCTCTAGACATAATGTGATGTGTTCTAAGAGGGAACACACCCTTTACTGTTCTAGCTTTATGTATACTAAGATCAAAAATGTGGGTGTTTCCTTCCTGAATAATTCTTTCTGTACCAGCTTCCCTTCTCTTTTGTTACTTCTGTAACACGTAAATTCAGTACAGTATCCAATGTGGATTAATTTGTTTCTAAAGACTTGGGCTCTCTGCAGGTTTTTGATTAGTGTTAATTTTCTTCGCAGTGGCTGGTTTGGGGTTTGTGCTGCAAACTGTTGATACCTCAGGGGTGTTTCAGCTGTTGCTGAGCAGTGCTTGCACAGAGTCAAGGCCATTTCTGCCTCTCAGCCCACCAGGGCGCAGGCTGGGGGTGCACAAGGAGCTGGGAGGAGGGGACACAGCCGGGACAACTGACCCCAAGTGACCACAGGGATGTCCTGTACCGTATAGCTGTCATGGGCAGCAATCAAAACTGCAGAGAAAGTTTGCCAGAGCAGCACTAGCTCAGGGTCTGGGTGGGCACTGGTCAGCTGCTGGCAAGCAACTGAGGGGTTTTTGCATAATTTATTTTTCTTGGTTTTGTTTTGGTTTTTTACCTATTAAACTGTCTCTATCTGGACCCACAAATGTTCTCACTTTTACCCTTCTGATTGTGTCCCCTCTCCTGCTGCAGACAACTGAGGGAGCAGCTGGGTGAAGCTGAATCACAACAGTTCCTGTTTTGGCACGCAGGGTCAGGCTTGAAGGGTTTGAGATAACAGATTTGACCACAGTGTGTTATAGAAGGAACTGATAATTATCTGTTTGCCAATTGTTGGTCACAGTGTTGATATACTTGTTTGTTAGTTTATCTAATCACTGCCACGCTCCCTATTTTTTTTTTGCTGTACCTCAAATATGAGAGCTTGTTAAAGGCTGAATTTGCAGTGTATCATTTGGTTGTGTTTTGCCTGGGAGAACTATGATAAAAGAGTTGGCCTTGAGCCTAATCTGTTATTTGGGCCCTGCATTGTTGCCTTCCCTGCACTTTGGGAACCATCTCATGAAGACCATGAGCAATTCGACATTTTCCCTCTTCCAAGAACCACTTGGTGGATGAAACCAAGAATGGCACCTTCCCGTTCTTCTCCTGTGGGGTAGATGTTTTCTCTCATTTTAGAATAACTCTTCAGTATCTTGAATACCCTTTGGTAACTAAAATATTCCTACTGGCATGTTTCAAGTCTATTTTTCCAGCTTTTCCTAAGCTTAATTCAGGAATGTCGCATGGGGGTATGTCCCGAGGCAGTATGGTCATGGGTAGCAAGGCATGTGGGACAACATGGGCAGGTGACAAGGATCAAATATTTGATAAAAAGGATGCCCTGCAGATGGCAAAAACACATCTTAGCACTCTGCCAGGCCTGACATTTGGCTACCAAGCACTGCTTGGGAACCTGGAGGGGAAGAGAGGGTCTGTGGATCTGAGGACATACAGACAGCCACTGGCCAAAGCAGAGACCCCTCCACTGGACTGCATCAGTCTGACACAGTCTGTCCTGCTCTGCAGGGAAAAAGAGGGAGCCAAGCCACAGGAATGAGGGGCAGGTTAGGCCTAAGGACAGTAAAGATGAGGTGGTGTGGGGACAAATGAAAGTGGACCTTTCCAATTCATATGCTTCAACAAGCTTTTTTCAAGGTGCTGAGCGTGCTCTGTTTTACTCTTGCCACTTGCCAGTCACATACACAACAGCAACTTGTAACAGGTCGTGGGGGTCTTTGCAGCTGGGTCTGGGGATGGACATGGTAAGCAGTCAAACTCAACAAAAATGTTATAAATATTGTTTTAAATAGTATTTGAGTAAATAGAATCCTTTCAAATAAAACAGAGTTATTTAGATGGACCTGGCTGTTAATGAAAACACCTAGTCTAGTAAGTCAGGCAAGGTTTTTTCTTATACCCAGCTTCTATTATCTTTGAGTTCTTCATGAGAAGACTTCAGTACATAGGAGACATATGGGTCACTGAAAGTTAGCTGTTCAAATTTGTGAAGACTGCTGCTCTGTGGTTATTCATGAACTGAAAAATTCTGTTTTTAACTGTATTCAGACTAGGAGTCCTGGAGATTCCTGGGGGAAGAAAAAAGTGAAAGCTTTGGCAGATAATGACAAAATTCAATTGTTTTAATGCCATTTGTGGAAGTGACCATTTTAACAGCTTTAAAATACTAGGTTTTTTTCCTTTCTTAAGTATTACAGTGAATATACAATGAGTTATTTAGAAGCTTTTATGCTCTAAATATCTTTTGCTCTCAACACAAATAATGAATTAAATTCTATCTTGAGACTAGGCAGTATATCCCTTTCAAGTGAACTGTAGTAAATACTAGGGGTTTTTTTCTGGTATTTTCTGCTTAAGGAGTTTCGTAATTTTTTCTCTCAATGCAAGACTTGCAACTTTTTTTTTTTCTCCAAAAACAAGGTGTGATTGATATTAGTAAAATACCTTGGGAATGCTACACCTTGTTTAACTGCTGCATGTTGTAAACGATGAAAAAAACACAGAGTTTTTCTAGCTGCATGGTTCTGTTTTGCTGTTTGGATTGTGCTATAAAAGATTAGCTGGAAAGATGAAAAGAGGAGCCTGAAGAGATTTAGGTAAATAACCTTTCACAATTAATCCTTAGAACATCCTTTTTTTTTTTTGTATGTCTCTCATCTGTAAGATGCATTGATACCAGATAGCTGAACAGCAAGTGTAGCTTCTTGGGACAGTGGTTTTTGCAGGTAGTGCTGTATAATCTGTTTATGTTTATCACTGTGGTATCTGACTCCCAAAAAGGTGGAAGTTTGATGTGACAGATTAAGATGGGGAACATGAAAATTGTGAACATAATTGGCAAAACTGCAGCTGAGTGTCTTCAAAACACACTCATTTCCCAAAATAAAAATGCTTTTAAATTAGTTTTGATTAAATTTCATATTTTAAGAATTGGTATAAGGTTTAATCAGCTTTATCCAAATACAGTTTTCAAATTAATTGAAGTAGCACATCAGATTTTTTTCTAAGTGTGTGAGGGAAAGCAGATGTCTATGAGTCTAGGACAGTTATCAGTCTTAATACAAAAAAATGCTGGTAGCCACTGAATAAGTAAACTTGAGTTAGCATTTAATGTTTGAAAAAAAAAAAAAGGGATTCTGAAGCCTGGAAGAAATCTGAAGAGAAAGTGACTGCATCATTTTGCTCCAGTCAACATTATTAGCACCAAGATAGAAGTGAAACTTCTGACAGAGCTGTTTTTTTTCTGTGGCATGGACTGTAAAAGGAAGAGATAAGAAGTTCCCAACAAGGTACAGATAACTGTAAGAAGAGCACAGTTCTTAGTTCAGCAAAACTGTTCAATTCATCGTTCCTTCCATAACTCTCAGAACTCCAGAACATTGCTTGGGGAAGGACAAGCCCAGAGCTGTGTAACTATGGGAATTAGTTACCCATAGTAATCAATAACGAGGCACTAAAGGGACCAAAGCCTTTTATAATTGGTGTAATGAGATGGAAGAATTGTCAACATAACTACTTAGGCTTTTAAGAGGCCTGTGACAGAAAAGAAAATCTTCATCAACAACAGCCTGTTGGAGGGGTTTTTTTTCCAGATTGCTTAAAGCTTTTTTTCTCTCGTTGTCAGCAGTCAGATCCTTGTTCTGCATCAATAATTTGAAACAGCTGAATGTTTTCTCATAACAATGTGCTAGGAGACTATAAAAATACATACACAATAAACAATAAAGCCTTGAAAGAATTATTTGAATGTGCCTTGACAAATTATGTGACTGTGATTTTTTTTTTTTGTTTAAACGGGACTAGATGAGAGAGAGAAAATAGGGGAGATGACACCCTATGCTAAAATTGTTTGTTGTCTGTTTTGGAGATACTGATAATTCCAAAACATAGGGACTAAAAAAGAAATGAAGGAAACAGTAAGCTGGTAAAGGATGAGGCAGCAATGTGTTGGTGAAGAGTTGTGTTGTTGAAATGTGTGCTCAGAACTGGAGGGTTAACTTGCCTTGCACATCTGCAGGGGAATATGACTCACAGCCAGTAGTGAAAAATGCTTATAGAAAAAGATGCAGGATGAAATTAATGTGACAAAATTCAACTCATGGCCAGAAGGAAGGGGAAGTTGGTATTTATTTTAAACACAACCAATTTCAGACGCTCATGTTGAATCTGATAGATTTCACCCAGCTGTATTTGCACACCCATGTGCTCACAAGCACCAAGAAGGCCATGTCAAAGCAGCCACTCCAGGCAGGCTGGAGGTCCCCATGTGGAGTGGTGACCCTTGAGTAAATGCCATGTGTCTGAGGTTCTTCCTTGGCAGTGGAAAACTTGTTCATTGTGCTGGTTTGGGCTGGCATGGAGTTAATTTTCTTCACAGTAGCTGGTACGGGGTGTTTTTGATTTGTGCCTGACACAGCATCGATCACTCAGGGGTGTTTCAGCTGTTGCTGAGCAGTGCTTGCACAGAGTCAAGGCCTTTTGTGCCTCTCAGCCCACCAGGGAGCAGGCTGGGGATGCACAGGGAGTGGGGAGGAGGGGACACAGCCGGGACAGCTGATCCCAAACGACCACAGGGACATCCCACACCATATGACATTGGGCTCAGGAATTAATCTGAGGAGAGGGAGGTCAGCCAGAGCAGCAGTTGCTTGGGGTCTGGCTGGGCATCTGTCACTGATGAGCAATTAGGCTTTTGGCAACACTTTTCTTGATTTGGGGCTTTTTTATCTTTCCTTGCCATTTTTTAGCTTCTTGTTTTTGTTTTTGGGGTTTTTTGTTGTTTGTTTGTTTGAAGAGGGGCATGGTGGTGACTTGGGGTTGTTTTTTGTGTGGGGGTTTTTTGAGGTGGTTTTGTTGTTTTTTTTTTTATTTGCTAAATCATGTTTACCTCAACCCCAGAAGTTACTGCACTTTTACCCTTCAGTTCTCTCCCTGTGTGTGGCTGAGCTGCCTGCCCAGGTTTAATAGCAGATAAAAATAGCAGAGCCACCAAGGTATTTGTATCCTTCAGCTAGTACAGTGTGATGTTCCATCATGATCTTGCTTACCTCATCACCCATAAATGGTAGGGAGGGTTGTTACCTGGGTGTGTTTCCTTATTTCAGTAACTTTATGGCCTTTCTCGATGCTGGGGTAAGAAGCATTGGGCACACGCTCTGCTGCCATCCTCCTGCTATCAGACCTCAGGTCCTCTGCTGACAAGTCATCCTGCCATGGCCTTATCAGAGCTCAGGCCTCCTGGTCCTGATGTAAACAGCACATTCCTCAGCATTTACTAGTTTAATTGCTGTTAGTCATGTCCTCAATTATCAATTCATGCTGTTCCTTGAAACTGTGCTGCTGCTCGTGCTTTCACGTAAATAATTCTCACTCATATTTCATTCAAGCCATTCTTAATGTCACTGTTTCAGCCCCCAGGAGCATTGTTACCTGGGTGGGCCTTTATAACAGAGCTGTGCCCAAGTGTTGAAGTGCAGCCTGGCAAATATTTTTAGAGACCATTGATGGGAGTCTTTCTACAAGACTTCCCAAACATATTGGTGTCATAGTGGTACTATTCAACATTTTCACTGGTATTCCAGAAACAAATGTGCCAAAACCCTGCCTATTGAAATTGCATGAAGACAAAAGTCAGTCTCTTCTGTTTTAATTGCACCATACATTTAAACATGGTATGCTAGTGTCTATTGCTAGTGTTATCACCTATGAAGTTGTGCTTCTGCAAACAGGAAAAGAACTTTAATATACACATTATGTCTTGGTAAATAGCATCAGTGAAATGGATTTAAGGAATCTTCCGGAAATGGAGCTTCCCATAAACAAACTCCAAACGCAATTCTGTGGCAAAGAGAACTACTGCAGATGCAAACAGAACATGTTGTGGTGGTTTTATCCCCTGTCCTACAGAACCCATGAAACCACTGTTAAACCACTCTCTTACTGGGTCAACACTGGGGCTGAGGTTTTAAAATGTTGTACTGAAGAATTTATATAAGAGCCACAAAAATCCATACTTGAGGAATATGTGGTAGGAGATCTGGGGGACAGCGCTTCAATTTACCAAGTAGAAATTTGGAGAGTACAGCCCAAACCCAGGTTTTTTCTGAGTGAATAGAGAATGCTGCGAGGCTTTTTTAGTTTGGTTAAGGAAGACATAACATTATGTTTAAATATTAATATTAAAGAAGGCAAATTAGATTAGAAATTCAGATTAGAAATTCAAATCAGATTCTTAATCCCTGTCAACAACTACGTTAAGCACCATCAACAGTGCTGAATTCCAAAGGTATTGAGGCAGTGTTGTTTAATTACAATTTTATTTCAGGTGTGGTTAACCTGTGGTTCAGAGCTAATGGTCTCTCTCAGTGCTAAAACCAAGGCTTGAAATCTTGAAATAATTAGCTGTCTTAAGTTAACATTACTGTTAACTTGTTCTGTTTCATGGCTATTTTATAACAATGTTCTGGAAAAACAGACCAATGCAGTCTGTAACATGATAATTTTAGAAAGTGGTCTTCTTGTTGGCTGGGTTTGAACTCAGGACAGCACATTGGTACTTACCACAAGACTTGTGTTCAACAGCCAGATTTCAGCCTGGCGTTAATCACAGCAGAAACTTGTACCACAAGCACTAGTGAAGCCGTTTCCAGGCAACTACATCCTAACATTTCTAGTGTTTGAAGTGATTTGAAATTTATAAATGAAGAAATCCCTGGGATGCTTCTTCGAGAGAACAGTGTCTTGCATGAATGTTCTAGAACTTCAGTCTTGTTCCTTTTCTCTGCCTCCACTTTTCAGGCAGCAACGAGAAACACTGTCTCAGTTTAGGGTGGTACTTATCAGCTTCTGTAAGACAGGTATGTCATTTGGTCCATGCAGCATGAAAGTTGAATTTTGTCTCATCCTGTCAAAAGCAACAAAATCCTGGGCTGAAGTTCTTAGAAGCTGGAATTCCTTAACTGAATTTCACCCACGATGTGTCTTGTGTCCTGATTGGTCATTTTTAAACTGTTCAAACTTCATCTAGCCATTTAATGATGTCCTGGGAATGGCTGCACGTTCTTGTAGCTGTTCTTGTTCTGGCTCAAGTTCCAGATATCTGACTGGGGCTGTACTGCAAACTGAGTTCATTTAAATTAATAAGCATGTGACAAAATTTGCAGTATACTTTGTAGTCCTCTTTAATTGTAAAAGCTGTTTATTGAAGTATGGTCCTCCTGGAGCTTGTCTTTCATTTTGGCTTTTTTTTTTTTCCCAATTCTACCAAATTGCAATGCAAGTACACATGATATTACATTGACTTATTTGTCAAAAAGTTAAATATTTGATAGTATTTCAATTCAACCTATTTCAACACCATTTGCTTAATCCATTTATTTTGTATATTTTAGTTATTTTTTATTCCATTCAATTAAGACTAGCATGTATCAGCTTGTCTCTATCCTAATTATATCACTCTATGTAAATTAAGACATGAACAGATCTCCTTCCTTTCCTAGCAGGATGTGTTATATTGCCATTGAAGTTAACAAATTCCTGCCCAAAACCTGCATTAAATTGTTCTTTCCCTTTTTAATGTATTGCATGCCATTTTTGTATACAGTTGTCATCAGAACCATTTTTCAGGTCCTATATTTAAGAATAACTAATAATTTTTTTTAATTTATTTATTGGCAATATTAGCATCTTACCATCACAGAATATTCTGAGTTGAAAGACACCCACAGGGACCATAAGAGGGATCATCCAGCTTCCTCACCCTGCCTCAGGCCTGGCTTCTCCCTTACTGAAACCTTAATTCCTTAAAACCTCTTTGCTAGCAGAACTGAACAACATAAAAGATTGGCTTTGTTTTATCATCTCTGTTCCTTCTGTCTCTTCTGGTTACCAGATATGGCAAACTGCTGTTAAAAAAAAACCCCCAAAATAGCGAGGTCCTACAGTGAAAGTTAAATGGCACCTCTCTATCCCAAATAATTTAAAACACAATTAATATGATTCCAGCTTCACCCCGATACAAAATGTGGCAGCACCTGTTAGGAGGATGTGGCAATGGTTTCATACTGTACAGCTGCGTTGCATAACAGCAGGAGTGAAAAATACACGTTTAATCATGAGAAGGCAAAAGATAAGTCAGGTGCACTGTGTCCCTTCTGCCTGGACTGACCTTTCCACCTGACTTTTGGGCCAGTTCACTTTCAGCAGCCTGACTGCTGAAATATTTTTCGTTCTGTCTGTATCATTGCTTCCTTTAGATAAAGTCCACCGGTCTTTCTCCTCACCAGTCCACCTGCAAGGCCCAGTCTCTGAACACTCTTTTGTGGCCATTTGCATTCTTTTCAGATCCAGTGATGTTCCAGGGGAAAAAAAAGGTTGTTTTTTTCCCTGTGGATAAGCCATTTAGCCAAAGTCCTTTGCTATGTTCAGCTGCTCTTTCAAAGCATGTGCCAGCAGCATTGATGTTCAAACAATAGTTATGGTCAGCACCAGACAGAACATCTTCTTGATATGTCATGGTTCAGCTCATTGTGTTTAAGGTGAGCTGGACACAAATATGTTGAACTGTGCACTTGTACCACAATGGTGTCCTAAATCTCACCTCAATCCATTCTGAACATGAGCATCTTGCACCAGAGATGCGTCTTCCTGCTTATTGATAACCCCATGCAGCAAATGGGGGTGTTAGTGAGGATCCTTGGTGGGACAGAATCCATCTCAGCACAAGATTTCTGAACATACTGGGAGGTTTTTCTGTAGTAGGCAATATTTGCCCTATGAAAAACATCTGAGGTCTCAGCTGAGTGCAACTGAACACTTATTTTTTCTGGAAAGGTTTGTTGGCCTTCAGAGGAACTCATCAAGGGTTATTGGCGAGAGTGTTTCAAGCCCCAGGCAGATACCCAGCATCAGCTGTTACCAAGTGAACCATACAGGAAAAGGTCAGTGTGAATATTAACAAAACCAACTCTGGCTGAGAGGCAGTGATAGAAGTTTGAGTTATCTGATAACAGAAAGAATAGGAAGTCATTTTAGTAGAATGCAGGAACTGCTCTTTGTCTCCAGGAACTGAAAGTGAATGGATATGGGAGCAAGAGGATGATACTTTGTTCTTTAACCATATTTTCTCATCCCCTTTTAAGAATGTTCTCAAACCCCAGACAAAATCTATCTGTTTCAATATAATATGAGGGTTAATGTATCTGTGGGTACTTCTTTTGGGGACACATAAATAAGTAATAGAGAGGTGCTAATAGACAAGCAGTGTGATTTTATCTGAAAGGAAACTGCAAAGTACAAAACAATTCAATATGTGCACTCTAATGAAAAAGGCATTTCTGTGTCTTATGGAGAGAATGCAGACAAACCATTTCTGCTTGGACATACTTGATTTTTTACCATAAGCAAAAGAGGGGTATTGTTGCAGCAGTAGCAGGACTTAGTAAAAAAAGCACTTCTGATCAATACTTGGTTAGTTAAAAAGAATTTTTAAATGTCCTAGAGACTGCTATTAATAAAGCTCTGGTTTCTTGTAATAATATACATGGTTAAATATGTTAAAGTTTTTAACTCCAGTATTGAAACAGATAAATGTGGGCCCTATTCTAGTACTTGCTTCATCTGAATCTTTGGCAGTTTTGGATGGATAGGCTTAGATTAGCTTCTGATACACAAAGTACCAGTTCTCAGCCACTCCAGTTCAAACAAGTTCAGAAGCTGATGCTATATTTGCTCTCTGGAAATGATCTTGGAGCCTATTACTAAAACGTTCAAGGGTCTTAAGGCCTTTCCATAATAATAAGCCCATCCATTTTATGCTACTTTTTTTTTCTGAGCTTTTACCTATAACTAGCCAGGAGTATTTTGAACAGCTTTGCATTTGACTAAATGTAATTGCTTGTTTATGGAAGAAAGCACTACATTACAGGCTAATCTCTTCTACATCAGTTTCCAAACAAACAAAAAATAGAGCAATTAATTCTGCTTGCGTGCCCTTCCCCTCATTTTTTTTTCTTTTGCTTTTCAGTATAGATTATAGGGAGAGATTGCTCTGCTTTTGCATTGTGAAGGGACTTCTGCTGCTACAGAAAATATTTCCTGCATATGTAGTGTACCTGTTGGCTAGGTTGAGCAATTTGAAGTCTTTCTTTTACAAGGTTTTCATGTAGCATGTGTGTGGGATCGTAGATTTATAATGTGCTGACGATCTCATTATAAGCAGACTTGATATTTTGGAATGCAAGGTATCATCACATTATATAGCTTTTTTAGGGTAAAGAAATAAAAGTTCTAAGTGTGAAATCTGATTAATATCTGCAAAGATTCCTAGCTGTTCTGTTTTTACAGGTGGAAAAGTTTAGACAATTCACTGAAGTGTCAGTGTGTCAACAGCAAAGAAAGAAAGAGCAAAGCTGTGAGTTCTGAACCCCTGTTTTCAACCCATTAGGCCTGTTACTGTCTGATTAATAACAGCTCTTTCTGTAAAACTTATTCACTTATAAAAATGCACAGTCAAAAAATAACTACACACTCTGCCAACTTTGACAGCTCAGAAAGCAGTGAAGATTAAGTCTTACTTAATATATGGAACAAGATACAACCTTTGATTAAGCAGCACATTATCTTTAAACATTTAAACTACTATAAAAATAGTGGTAGGTTTTCTGATCATTACCCTCTCCATACCTAGCAGCCACACTCACCAGAAGAACCCTGAGCTCAATTTTGTGTCTCTCACTACAGTAAAGATATTGAGGTGCTGGAGTGCTTCCAGAGAAGGGCAACAGAGCTGGTGAAGGGTCTGAAACCTACATCCCATGAGGAGTGGAGGAGGGATGTGGGATTATTTATCCTGGAGGAAAGGAGGCTCAGGGGAAACCTTCTCACTTCCTACAGCTGCCTGAGAGGAGGTTGTAGCAAGCTGGGGGCAGTCTCTTCTCCCAGGTAACAGGTGACAGGAGGAAACGGTCTCAAGTTGCAACAGGGAGGGTTTAGACTGGATATTAGGAAAAGTATCTTCACTGAAAGGGCTGTAACACATTGGAACAGGGAAGTGGTTGAGTTGTTGTTCCTGGAGGTATTTAAAAGATGGGTAGATTCTATGATTCTAGAGAAGTGGAAACTGCAAGAGCTGAATCATGTAATACCCTTTATTCTCCTTCCCATTGCAGCCTTCCCTCAGCAAAAGTATTTTAGGCAGAAAGTGAGAGATGGCAATTTGATTTTCAATCTTATGAGAGGAGGAGGGAGAAACAAAGACAAAAAGTCAGTGTCTGCTCACTCTTTTCAGGATAGCTTTCAGCACCAGCATTGCAGGCATTTTCATTAGAGAACTAAAATTCCTGTGTTGCTGATGCTGCTGTTTTGATGTGGAATGTGCTACAAAGCCATAGGCAATCATTTGTTTGTTGGTATGTCCAGGAGATGTTTCTGACACAGGGAATGTGTTTCAACACATATGAATAAACATGTGCTTAAAAGAAAGAAATGGCTGGGTTTCCAACGGTGTTCCAACAATGAGTGTAGCCTGAGCAGGAAGAAGCCAAACAGTCAATAAGCTCCCAGGCTTTGCTTTTGTCCTGACATGAAAATATTCTTACAGGATGTGTTCAAGTATCTGTGGGGTTTCCTCTGAAATTCACACTCCAAAGTTGTCAACCTAAGGAGTGGATTAATCTGGCTGTATTTACAAAGTTATTTGTAGGTAGAGGCTGGAAAAACTGTTGGTGCTCTTTGGCCCTTACAAGTGGGTTCCCAAAGAAAAGAACGCAGTTGCTGCAATACCTAAAACAAACACCATTCACTTCATCTTTAGAAAAAGTCTTAACCTTCATGGTAAAATTCTTAATGAGTTCCTAAAGAAATGTTTCCCTGTCATTAAGTATGTTCCCTGTAATTCTGCATAACAGCATTGCTCAATGGGAATATGCTGCTTCTCTTCTCTCTCTGGTTCCTCTTGGAAGACAGTTTCCTGCTCCTTGGAAAAGTTTTTATGGTGAGGGAAGCAGCAAGTGACCCAGCGACATGTTAGGGTGACAAGTGGATTATTTGTGTACTGCAGTTTCAGTTTATGAAATACGTTATGTAATTTCAGGTGGTTTATGTTCTGTCATATTGTAACCTTTGTATTGAATGCATTTCACTCAGATGCCTTTTCAAGAAGGAAAAGCTATCACTGGTTGGATTTCTGATGTGGTTTGGAGGTTTTTTTTCTTTCTTTTCAAAACCTGCCACTCTTCTAAGAGGAAAATGGGTTGATCTGTTGGATTTGTTTACACTTGCTGCAAAGTAATAGCAGATCCTGGGCTTTCTAAGTGTGAGAAAGTAGGAGGATCTCCCTGTTCTAGAAGCTGACAGAACAAAGTAATTGGATTGTGTTGTGGTGCTTATTGGGAATCAGTTGCTCAGGAGTGTCAAGAACAAATAAAGTAAGAATATAACTACATAGATCAATCCCAACATGACTTTTTGTCCACTAATTTGGACAAATATCACAAAAATAAGGAGAGTGCCTAGAGAAAGTTAGAGGTGCTACTGGAAAAGACCAAAGAGAAGTAGAGAGGTGAGGAAACACTCAGGGGTACTGCAGTCCACAGGTGAATTAATCCAGTTAAGCCCTGGATGCTGTGATCTCTCAATAGGAACAGAACTGACCAAGATTTCTAAGATGAAATACAAGAATTGCCTTTATAAAGACTTCTTGAGAGAACAGTGAGATAAATGAATCTGTTAAAATCCAATTGCCCATTAAACACTGCCAGATACTTCTGTTAAAGTTTTCATTTAAATCTGAGCAATACATGGGACAGCTGTGGGTAGTGAAAAATAGGAAGCTTTGTAACCTGTGGTGAAAATATGAATGTGTAAATAACATGAAAATCCATTTCAGGAGGAATGAGTCCATCTGCAATCTTCTAACAGGGCTTCAACAGGTAGACATGTCAGATTTTGGTCTCCAGCTGCAGAATTTCTGCACTTGAAAATGTGTCTCTAGAAAATTATATGATCTTGTCCTGTTACCTGAACTCAAATTATGTTATTTCCACCGTGGACATTGAAGTCATCTGAAGTCAGGTATGCTTTGTACATCAGTGCTGCCTCACCCACCCCAAAAATAATGTATAAAGTCAAAGGATGTTAGGACGCTTTCCCTCGAAAATGTGAATATCCAATCTTGTGAGATGGTTTATTTGGGGGTGGGGTGTGTGTGTGTGTTGGTGCCTCACTTAAAAATAATCCCTTAAGCATCTTCACAAGTTAAATACAAATCTCACATCAGTTCCTAAATATTGTGTCCGTTTAACTCCAGTCTTTTGACATCTGCTTGAGTCAAAACACGGATTGGTCAAGAGATGACATCTGTACTCGCATGGTCCAGTCAACAACGTGATTCATGTTGTAGGGCTGGTTGCATAAGCTGACAGGATAATCCAGCCAGCTCTACCTAGCAGCTGCTGTGTTGCTGACACTCTCATGTGCTCTCCTTATGAACAAAAACCTGAACACATCTTGTCTAAAAACATGCTAGAACTGAAACTTCAGCGGACACAATGCAATGAGAAGATACAACGTTCACTCGAAAATGTCAGGTCTCACAACACAGATCTGAAGTTTCAGAAGAATAGCAATGTGACAGAACAAAGGAAAAAAACTATTGAAGAGATATTTGGATGGTTTCAAGATCTGCTTTGAACAACAGTCAGCATCTTTGCACTGCCTTAGGTGAGAGAGGGTGATGCTATGTGTCAGGCAAATTCAAATTTAATATGAAAAAAGCAGAGGTGTATAATTCTGAATTAGAAAAAGCTTTTGCCACCCAGTGAAAGGGTTGAATCCTAGCTTGGGTGAAGGATACTCATGCACTTGTTGCTATACTTTTTTCTTGAATACAGTCACATATTTCCAGTGTAGAAACAAGTGTTTATCTGTAGTAGAAAGGAGTATGTAGAGGCTTTGAATCGGCAGCTCTTTTGTTCTGTCCTACTTCCCTTGCCAGCTGCCCTTAATACTTATGCTAACACTCCTATTTGTCTTCCCCACATACCTGCTGGGAGTGCCCTCCCTTGGCAGGGAGAATCTCCCAGCCTCAGAGATGGGTTGCACAACATCTGACCATAAATCAGCATCAAATCTGGGATTACTGTGTGTGTTTCTGTCCTCATCTCATGCCTCATGCATTGTGAAGGCACAACACAATGAGTGCTGAAGGCTGGATTCACAAAGGCTTTTCAGGGCTGGAAGGGATGGTCACATCTCGAAGTCCAAAGTGAAGATTTTGAATGCCTCCTTGCCACTGTCAGCTAAGGCTGGTTTCCATACAGACCTGCATTTCCAGAACCAAGGTTCCCTATTAAATCCAGGCTTTGCACAAAAGATCCCCTTCAGGTTCTCCAAGGGGAAAACCCGTGGAAGGAAACAGCAGCAAAGGTGTTGTCAAGATGCAGATGGATATAAAGAGAACTGGAGAAGGGGGAAATCTGGCTCTACCAAGGAAACAATGTTATCAGAGTAAACGAAGGGGAAACAAAACAGAGTTATCAACCTCAAGTTATGTTTTCGGCAAAAATAAAAGGAACAAACCCATATCTTGGCAAGAGTGACTCCACAATGTATTGTTTACCATTAACTCATTAGGTCTACATCTGCCATATTAGTTAACTTTGCATGTTGTCACAGGCACTGGTAATGAGCCAAAGGCTTCTGCCATCAGTCTGGAGCAGCTCCAGGTAAATAGAGTTCACTTATTTACTTTATTAAGGTACAAGCCTGTGCTGTAGTTCCCGCTCCCCTGCTTTACCCTCCACCCACGTTCAGTGTGTGTACATGAAGATGTGCCAGAGAAGCCAAGTCCCTTCTGGGCCACAGAACACGCACTCTTTTCCTTTTTCAGGAGGCAATTACTTTGAATGCTGCTGAGCTGGGCTGGCAGGCTGGGTTGGTAGAAACCTCTTTCTCTGTGTGTCCCTAGTCTGGTTTAGCAAACTCCTGAAGAAGCAAGTCCATATGTTTTGTGGCCAGAGTTGCTCCTTGCACGCAAATTGAGTGAGCATCTCAAATACCAACCTATGTCACTATGTGTGCACAGCAGCCAGTAACTGGACTGCTGCTGCTTGAAAGCACCTGAACTGCTGCAGATCCCCTCTCAGAGACCCCTGGTGCCCTCCTTCCCAGCAGTCCCCACCTCCTCCAGACCATCCCACCTATTATTTGCTCTGCTAGCAAAACACAACACAGTGCATGAGAAAAGTCAGAGCAAACAAATCACTTTCCCCCCTGAGATTCCCTATCTGGAAAGCAGGAATAAACTTTTCTTGAAAGGATGTATGGTCTTGGGAGGAGTAGTTACTGGGAAGTGACAAGTGTTAGTGTTGGGCTAGGATTGTCATGAAAGCCAAAGGGATTGTGGTTGTAGAGCAAGACCCATTAGCCTTTGTTTAGAATGAATGAATGTACAACCTCACTCAGTTTGCAGCATCCCATGCAATACTGGCTATCCCACAATGAGCTGCACACCCCTGCAAATTCTTTATCCTTATCACAATTCTTCCAATCTAAAAACTATGAGTCAAAAACATCTATTAATATTTATAAATCAGACACAATTGGAACAGATTTGCCCTCTGTAATCTGCCCTAATTTTCTTTAAAATACTTCAATCCTAATTCAGCTTGTTAGTCCTTAAATAATGAATAGTTGTTATCAATAATTCCACGTTACTGACTCACCTCACCAGCTCCTCTGAAAGGACTGTATTCTTCCTTCCTAGGAGATGCAAGGAAACAATCTTACAGACTAAGCCACAACCTTTAAATGAGCAGTATGTGATATTTAAATGAGAAGGATCCCTTGTGTGGAAGGATCGTTACAGCCTGGGAGGTTCCTGCAGAGCACTGATGGTAACTTTTTGACACGGATGGTGGAAGAGCCATTAAGGACACCTGTGCTGCTGGACCTCGAACTTTCTAAGCAAGAAGGACTGGTTTGGGATTTGAGAGCTGGGAGCAGCCTTGGTTGTGGTGACCATGAGATGGTGGAGTTCAGGATCCCGTGTGGAAGAAGCAGGACAGCATTCTATTACACCTTGAAAATATGCCTGTGTGAGTTCAGGGTTTTGTAGAAAAAAGCAGAAATGCATATCTGCATTTTTGTTTGCTGAGTATTTAACAGCCCTGCCGTGCTCAGAGTTCTCCTAGAAAGGGAGCCTCATGGGGAAACTTAAATCCTCTGAGAACAAATTCTGTCCCTCCAACAAGCACCACCATAAAATAGCCCCACGGAGATCAACCCTGTGGCATCCACTTGCTAAGGGACAGCAGAAGCCAATCCACCTCAGAAATAGCTGTGGAGCAATTGTGCGTACTTTTATCTCTCTCTGTGGGAAAAATTAAAATGTCTACTCATCAGGGTGAACTCTCATCAGGGTGGATTAATAGAGATATTAATCTTAGATATTGAAAAGTAACCTGTGTGAAAGCCAGGGTGATCGGACTAGCTCACTTATCCCAAATTTTTGAGAAAACAGGTGTTTTTCCTTAATTTCTGCATCCCACTTGTATGTTGCTTTCTAGGAAGAAACATCAGGCCTACTCTTTGTTTTCACTAAATGCATGACTCTATATAAGCTGTGCCTGGGAACTAGCCTGTTACCACCACCACTCATGCAATGGGAAGTTTCCCATTATTCAGGAGAGAAATGGAGATATTCATCTTCAGTTCCATACTTTAACAGAAAATGGTGGTAACATCTCAATTACTTCTGTAGATGAATGAGCCATTGGAGGTTTCAGCAATTCTTTGCTGCATTACAGATTGCTTGTTTTGCTGGAGTAACCATAATAGAGAAACACAACACTGCCTGTGCTGTGTGGCCATATATGTATATCCCACTGAGAAGTGATAAACGACCAGCATCAGCTGTGTCAGTGGAGCTTATACAGCAAGATTTATGTTTCTTACTGGAGAACTTGCTATAAATATAGCTATAACCACCTACTCATATTTTATCTTAAGAATCTGTTCACAAATTTTTACAGTCAAGGGTACAGGTAACTGCTAAGAGGTTAGAGCTCCTTTGAGTAATTACCCCCATATAGACACAATTTAAGAAATTCAGGTTCAGCTGCAGCTCTGTATCACAAATCAGAGCAGCCTTCTTTAGCAGCTAAAGTGCTGACTGTACATATTCCAAATTGCAATGGATTGCAATGCTTGTTTGATTTGTACCCAAGACAAAATGAACATCTTCAGCAGCCAGGTAATTATTAAGTGCATGCCATAGAAAATGCTATTGGATTGGTTGCATAAACTAGAGCATATCACTGTATCTTCAAGCCTCAAAGAAGGAGTTTATTCTTCTTTCAGAAAATTCTTTTTTGGCGATGTCTGCTAATATTTTACTGTTTCTGCACTCTGAGTTCATTCAAGTCTTAGTAACATGGAGCTTCCCTTACCTACTCTTGTCAGCCTGGCACTCTGGCTCTTCTTCTCATGCTAAATGTCTCATCCATTTATTTCACATACCTGGCTCAGTAAGGTGTGTGCATGAAACATACATCATGTTGTATTGGTGTGCATTCTCCCAACTTTCCCTATGGCTTGGTGGCACAAATGGCACACGGGACAGAGAGCTGCGGACTGACCGCGTGACGAGCAAAGTGGGTCATAGAAACACCGACTCACAGAATGGTTTGGGTTGGAAGGCACCTTAAAGTTCTTCTAGTTCCAACACCCTGCTTTGGGCATGGACACCTCCCACTAGACCAGGTTGCTCCAAGCCCCATCCAGCCTGGCCTTGAACACTGGCAGGGATGCATCCACATCTTCTCTGGGCAATTTCTAAGATGCAGCAGTCCATGGGAGCCACAGGTCAGAGATCATTAGAAACCGGTGGCAGCAGCAGTCTAGGAAATCTGTTTCCGTGGCTTGAGAGGAAGGAACAAGGCAGAAAGCTGCCCTCCATACAGCGTGTATTCCATTGACTTGCTTGCTAAGTTTTCCATCGCGCCGTGGACATCAAAGGGACAACGTGGAGCTGACAGCACCGCACAGCGCTCGGTTCAGCTGATGGCACTGTCTCGGTGCTTCCCGACGGCCGGAGAACGAAGCAAGCCCCAGCAGCAGGTGACAGCCCTCGTTTGGCAGCCGTCAGGGCAGCGGGCGGCAGGGCGGGGCGCTGGGGCTCCCCGGAGCGCTGCGCTGGGGCGGTCCGGGCGGATGGCGGCGGGTCAAGGCCAGGTGAGCCGCGGGATGGCTCCCCGGTGATAGCGACCCGCTCCCCGCCCGACACCTGCAGGCGCCGCCCCGCACCACCCGGGGCCAGGCGGGGCCCCGCCGCCGCCCTTAAAGCCCAGCGGCTCCCGGCGGCTTCCTCCCCTCTTTCCCTGCCTTTCTCCTGACTTTCAGCCCCGAGCGCTCCGGCGGGACCGCGCCGGCGACATGGGTAGGTGTGGCGGTGTGGGAAGGGGCAGCCCGGAGTGGGTGGCGGGGTGGCGGTGCCCGGCCCGCGGGAGGGATGCCACCCCGGGATGAGCATCCCTCCAGCCGCTGCCCTCCGAGCCGGGCTGTGAGCTGCCAGCATGGCCAAGGGTCTCGCCCGCCCAGGGCTGGCTCTGCTGCTCGCTGTCGGTCTGAGCAAGTCCCGGGTACTCTTGGGTCTCTACTCTGCCTCTTCCTCCGGAGCAGCTCTCCCTCTGGCAACGCTATATCCTGGTTTGTACGACCCTGCCTTGAAACCCGAGTGAGAGCCGAGAGATGGTGTCTCGGTCTCTGGGCTCTGAGCTGAGCCCTTGGCTGCTGAGGTTTATCGTACACCACATTTTTAAGGTGTGTGGAGCTTGAGATCTGGGCACAAGTTAGATGTGGTGTTCCTTGCAGATGTTAAATAATGCTTTTTCATTGACACTGTTTGCCTAGGGTTGACCTAGTGGTTTTTAAATGCATAGATACACAGCTGGAAGATTCAGATAAGGGCAGAACCCACTTATCTAATTAATTCTGAAGAGTTTTCCTGTCTAAACTGGAACACCAAGTAGTAGAGGTACAAAACTGACTTTTTTGTGATGTATCTCTCCATTCCCCCTTGTTGGACCTTTGGTCCTGCAGTGTCTGAGTACATCGGTGTCTCTCATAGCAAGCAGTTTGTGGGCTGGAGGAACCTTGTCTCACACAGGGAAGGAACCTGAAATGCCCACCCTCCACCCCTCAAAAAAACCAAACCAAGAAAGTGCCATTGCATCTTCAGGAAGCAAATCTGTGTTCTGGGGCAAAGCATCTGTAGTAATGAGCAGGCAGGACTTGTCAATGGTGCTGCCAGGGGTGAACTGGGGTCCTGCTGCCTTGGGCAGACAACCAGGAAAATGGTGATAGCTCAGTGAAGAGAAAGAAATGGGGTACAGCTGTGTCTGCTCATTTAACATCAGGCTTGCTGCATTATAGATTTCCTTGGATAGTTTCTGTGTGGGTGTTTTTCTGGAATAGCAAGGTGTGAAGCAGGGACTCCTGGAGGGGGATGTCCTGATGGTAGCAGCATCCTTGTGAAGGTGCTGTAGGGCTGCTCCAGGGAGCAGAGGCAATGGGCTTGTCTGTGCCCCAAGTCAGGTGTCAGGACTGTAGGCTTTCTTGTTCTGGAGCCAGAAACATCCTAGATGACAGTGTAGGTGTGCACAGATTTATTGTGGCCATGGACAGGAAGCATTTCATCCAGGCAGAGCTGCTGTGATGGCTGCATGGAGCAAGGCAATGACACAATCTTGTGTCACTGACTGTGAGCTGCAAGAGCTGCAGCATCCACTGCATCCCTGTGACTGCAGGGAAGGAACCACACTGGTAGGAAGGGGTTGGAGCTATAAGCCTGCCCCACCTGACCTGCAAGGTTGGGAAGAAGAGAATGGCCCACTGACAATTATTTAGATGTTGTGCTGAAGCCAAGAACTGAGTGGCTGTTGACTTTACATGTCTTTAAAAATATTAAATATCTTAAGAGAATACGAAAAGTACAACTGTTTAGAGCTTTCTATTGAAAAACGTGAGGCTCTTTGGTATTTTGTGGTGAAAATGAGCAGTTCTGCAGGTCATTCTTTGTGGGGAAAGAATAGGAGGGGCTGAAGGTTGCCCCAAAGAGGGACTGGTCCAACATGCCACTAGCAACCTTCAGATTTATCACTGAAAATGATGCAAAATGGTGGGTCCTCTATGCTTTGTAGGTCAAACCCTAAAGCTGCCTGACAGTGGAGTCCTCAGTTTAGGTGCCTGTGTTGAAAGGTTGGCTTCAATACTATCTGGAGTTTCCTTAACCCTCTCTGTAAATGAGACTAGAAGGGTAAGGTCAAAATGTTTAGAAATAATTGTGGCTCTTAAACATTGAAGTCAGATGATGTTGTCTGAAAAAAAATTGCCTCTGTGATGTCCTCTGTGTAAGGTTTCTTGCAGAGCTGATACTTTTGCTGTCAGGAAAGGAGAAAAAACCCAACCAACAACCAGATCCTAAATATTTTTTGCCCAAGGCTTAGCTAAGAGACAGGAGCCAGCTCCCCAAGCTGTTTTTCTCTGTAGATGTTATAAAAAATTGGCAGTGTGATGCATATGTGCTGGAAAGGCTAACAAGTGGAAGCAAGGAGCTGATATGGAGCTGGGCTATTGCTGACACCTCAATATCCTTTGGTGTGTCTGCTCATGTGGGTTGTGGAAGGGACACTGTCGATAACTTCAATAACTCGTGTACCTGCATGTGCCCTGAGCTGGGTGTGTTAGCACTTTCAGAATGTTGCTTGCTCTCTAAGAAAATACATTCTTGAGTCCCCTGCATAGTACTACTGTCTCTGTTGTGAAGGTAATTGTCCATGTGAAGTGAAGGAAAGAATCGGAATAACCTGTTTTAGTGATTTCTGAAGATTACTTGATTTAGTATTGTGTCAATATTATAGTGTTGCTGTCAGCTGTTTTCATCTGTTGTGAACTATGGACTAAATAACGATTTTCACAAGCATATTTTTCTTATAGAGATGTATTATGGGCTGACTTGATTTACAAGCAGGGATTTCAAAGTTCACATCTTGTACTTGGTCTTACCTTAATGATAATGAGCTTGCTCATGTGCTTTCATGGAAAATGTTGACATCCACAGGGCCTTTATCTGACACAGTGAAAGCTCAGCCTTCAAGCCTGTCTCCTGAGCTGAGGAAGCCCTGAAGGGCTCTCCTTGGAGTGCTGCCAGGGGTAGAAGGCCTGCCAAGAGCAGCTGGAAGTGACTTCAGGGCTGCAAGCATCTGTCTGCCCTTGCTGCCCTCGGTGGGACTTCCCCTAAGCTTCCAGGTCTTCCCAGGTTAATATTCAGGTTATGGGAGTACCTGCTAAAGTGGATCACTCATTTGGGGCTATATCTTCAGTCCTCTGTAAGTCCCTTTTCAGGACCTACCCTCCATCCCTGGCAGGGCATCTCGAGTCCATTCTTTTATCTTGACTTGCCTTTAAGGTAACATCGCCAAGAGTGAGTTGTAACAAGGACTCATCATCTGTGGATTGCTGGTTTACCACCACCTTGAACGATGTGTGGTGAGCAGCCATGGGATGCTTTGACTTGTCAGTCCTTTTGAGCTTCTCCTGGGACTGTAGGAGTTTATGTGCATCCTGAAAAACCAAAGGCTATCAAGGGAAGTTTTGCCTAATAATTATGAAAATCTCCCTTTAATAAACTGAAAATTTACTCACCCTGACCAGTACTATGTTCATATTTCAATACGTATTTGGAGTTGAACCTTTTTTGAATCTTCCATTGGTTTTAAGAGAGTATTACTTATTAGTTGCCATTAACTTATATTTCGGTTTTTTCCCTCCACAGGTGGAAAAACTACTGGCAAGTCGGTAAGTGTTGTTTTCCCTCATAAGAAGTTGCTCTGCTGACTCTCTTCGGGTTACATAGTTTTGGTAAGGTTAGCAGTGCCCAAAATAAAAATCACCCTATAAATGTACATTAAATGTATACAATAATGACTTACTTGCCATCATGTCCAAAAAAGCAGCCTAGTAATTTATTAAGTTCTAGCTAAGCATTCGTTTGCTCACAACAGTGATAAAATATCTGAAGAGCCTTTGCTGACTGAGTAGATGTTGGTAGGGAGGAGGTTGGTCCCTGGAGCCCATCCTTCTTGTGGCTGAGTGATCATCATCCACTGCTCTTGAATCTTTGAACTGTTAATGACGTGTCTCAGCAACCCTAACTCTGCCTTCGCATTTCTTATCTTGTGAGGTTTTACTCCACAGACTTTCCCTCAGCTTAGTGGCTTCCTCAGCAGCCAAAGTCAAAGCTGTGCAATAGGGTGGTGGCATCGCTAGGGCGGGGCAAGGTCACAGAGGGCATTATAAAACATAACCTTCAGGTTATCTTTTTGGTGGTGGATCTGGTGTTCCTGACCAATGAGGGTAACAACAGAAAAGGTTTTGGTAGATGTGTGTATGGGCACATGAATACTGAAACAGAGGACAGTACAGTGCAAAACAAGGACAAGTACATATCATATATTAGCAAGGATTAATTGCGTAGTCTCTTCTTGCTTGTAACATCTTGTAAAAACAGAAGGCCTGTCACCTGGGAAATACCCAATAGCTTTCTCTTGCATGCCCCTGTCCATGCTCAGCTCCAATTGTGACATGCAGACCCCCTCCAGTTTGGGGCAGCCACTAAAAACCCACCAGTGGCTGCTGTGCCAGCATGGGAATGCAGGATGGCTCCACCAGGCACAGAAGCACTGGTGGCTTGAAACAAAAATCTAGCCTTGCTGGATTGTGACATCCCCAGACCAGCATGTAACACCCTCCTAAAGAATAAGGTCTTGGGTAGGGTGATGGCAAAACTCTGGGTCAAAAGATTTTAGTGAGGTTTTGTGAAGTTCAGGTGGAGATGGGTCCCACCAGCTCCTGGGCCAGGACTGCTCTGTCTTTCTTTTCCTGTGTAAGCAGGACAGACATGGGGAGGTCTTGTGCTGCTGCAAGAACAGACATTGGCTCCTCTCCATCTGGGCCATTGCCAATTACAAGTCATGCAGCCTGGGTTACTGTTTCAGTAACTAACTTAACATGTGCTGAACGAAAACTTCAGTGTGTGACTCTCCATCCCATGACCATTTGCATGGCTTAGGGGAATGCTGCGTGGACAGGGCACAAAGCATTCTTCTGTGTGAACTCCAGCTAACCAACACCTGTGTCCAAGCTGGGAGTAGCTGTCCAAACTTCCTGCTGCCTTCAGCTGAAGGAAATGGGCAACTTCAAGTGAATTTTATCTAATTTTGGGATACATGTGAATTATAGTGAAATATATGTGAAAAATAGTCTTCCTTTGGAGACACCTATTTCTGTCCATGGAGGGTGACACAAATCAAGAGCAACAAGTTTATACTTAGGACTCAAAATCTGTGTGTTCTAAAGGTAGAGGAGTCCCACCTGGCTCTTGTCTCAGCTGAGATTGGGTTCTTGCTGCGAAGCCTGCTTATCAAACCAGGGGTAGGATATGCAGTATGTACTTGGGTCTGCAAACAACAAAGGTCAACGCTGTTCAGCCTGCTCAGGCATCCTCATGACTCAGTCAGATCAGTCAAAAGTGCTCCTGCCACTCTCTTATTTTTATTTCTTTTGCAGAATTCCCATAAAAAGCCTGTTGTAGCACCCAAGTCTCCAAGTGTTGTGTTGTGTTTGTTGAGGTTGGAGACACCAGCTCTCCAATTTACTTCTGTCAGGCATGATTAAGGTTTTTTCCTTTTGATCTGCACAGTTAACTTCTTCCTGTTTCACACAAAATAAAGATTAGCTTAATTCCTAAACATTTACAATCCAAACAATGCCATTTTTAAATTAAACTTGAGCATGGAGAAGAACTGTTTTGCCTCTGGAATGTTCTGAAACATCTTTAAAATCTGATTCTTTGCTACTTGCAGGATTAAACCCATTAAAAAAGATTAAAAGGGAGGATTATGTTTAAATTGCATCACCATTAATTTGAATAGAAATTATATAATATATCCATCCACTCCACAAAGACAAGTAGGCGATCAGAAATTAAACTTGCAGTTCTAGTGACCATATCAGATTTGTACCTAATGTATGCATTCTAACCATTGTCATTGTGGCAAGAACTGCATGACAATGACTGTGGAGATACCTGTTGCAGCAGGTGAAGGCTTGATGAATCTGGCAGCCAAAGACATGCCAATTTAGGTTAGGAGCAAAGCCTGTTCTATTATCAGGTCTGAAGAAATGAAGGATCCTTCATCAAGCAGAGTATTTTTAAGGATAAGGACTTTTTCTGAGAGATTTGCTTGAATGAAAAGTTTAAATGTTTATTTGTTTTAACCACAGGTGCTTAAAAATAGCCCCGAGCTTCTAACCGGTGTACTGCAGTGGTTTGGCGTTGTGCAGTTTTGGTTGGTTTTGGGTTTTGATCTTTTGTTTTTCCAAAAACATTGGCTTTTTGCATATTTTAAATACCTATCAAGATTGCTGTAAGGGTTAGGTGCTGGAGACCTCAAATGTGCATAGTGCAACACTTGAACATAATTTCTAGCATTGCTAAAGGTCTCCTGCAAAGGGCAGATGAGAAGTGTGCAGACCTCTGGGGACCAAGAGAGGGAAGTGAGAGCTGACTCTTGGCTCAGGTAAACCACTATCATCCCACAGAAGGCTGTGCAGCCTCCGGACCCTGAGTCCCTACCCACTCCCACTGAATCCATGTTGAGCTTGCTTAAGCCGTGGGTTGCAGTGAAGAGTGTTAATCTGGGTTGCACAGCTTTGAGCTCACATTGTCTCTTGCCTCCAGGTGCTCTGCTTTGGCTTCCCTTTGAGCATCTTCTTCATCGTCATCAATGAGTTCTGTGAGCGGTTCTCCTACTATGGCATGAAAGGTATGTCCCTTGTCTCCTTGTGCTGAGCGTTACCCAGGCCTGACTCGGGTTTGTAACCTGCTGTTTTGTTGTTCTTCCTACAGCTGTGCTCACTTTGTATTTCACACGTTTCCTACACTGGGGCGACAACTTTGCCACTGCCATCTACCACACGTTTGTAGCTCTGTGTTACTTGACACCGATCCTTGGAGCAATCATTGCGGACTCTTGGCTGGGAAAGTTTAAGTGAGTGCTTCCTCAGAAAGCAACCAAAGATCTTGAAAGCGCACCTGAAATCAATGTTACTTAAACCATAACCTAAAACTGCAGCTGTGAGCAACAGCTTCAGAACTAGTGTTGACTAATCCAGGATAGTTTTTTTTATTTCACCAAAGCTTGAGGTTTTAATTGATTCAGCTCAAACTTGAAACTGCAATGTGAATTAACGAATGTTCCAGTTCTGCTAGTTGGTTAAGGGTGGTAACATGCTTTCCCAGGATGCTGCATGTTTTTCCTTTCACCTGGACAAAACTCTAGGAAAACAAAGGAGACTATTCACCAAGCTGTGAAAATAGATACTGGGGATTATAATTACATAGGACAGTCTCTTTACCTGTTGTTAGTGGCCAAGGAAATAGTGAATTACTGTGTTATCTGGTGTTAACTGGGCCTTAGAATGAGTTTTAAAATACTATGTGATTTCAGAATTGACAGATCAGCGAGGGGTCTTACTGAGTAGCAACTCTTTCTCTAAATGATGTCTTCTGTGTCTTTAGCTGCAGGCTAGTTGGACAGGATAGTACCACTGAAGTGCTTTGAAATATAATCAGATTATTTCCAACAGCTTTATCTCCCTCTGTTTTCCTGATCTTTTGATTCTAAAAGTGTTTACTTTGCCTGAAAGAGAGCACAATAAAGATTTTATGGAGGATTATGAGCCATGAATGTAAGCAGACTTGCCAAAGGTCTCCCAGAGATTAGAGATGTGCTGTGCAGTCAGCTGCACTGTCCTCTGCTGCTGTAGTGACAGCCCCTGGGAGCCCAGGGCTGTGGCCACAGCCTTGTGTGCTCTGTGCAGCTGCTCTGAGCAGTGCAAACTCACTGCAACTAGCTGGATGCCTTACAGACTGCAGCCTAAATATATTGTGCACACGCTTGTTTAGATGCTGTGGTTTACTTTTGAAATTTATTTTGGCTTTTACTCATTTTATCAAGATGAAACTTTGCAGACCTTGCATCTCTTCTCCTTCGGTACTTGGATATGCCAGTGCTGCAACTGAAAGGCCCAGATCTTTAACAAGGAGCTTATTAGCATGGCTTAAACAAGAGAAAACATGCTCTAGGATACACCATTAGGGTTTAACACCCAAAAATGCAGCACGGTGTCATGAAGGAGGCTTAAATAAGAATTAAAAAAAATCTGTGATGACAAGAGGAAGAGGAGGTTATCTAAGCACTGTTAAGCACTCTTAAAGGAGAGCCTCCAATCTTCCACAGTCCATGTACTTTGTGCAATGTCTGTCAAGGAGCATGCTGGGGCCTGCTCACCAGTGTGAAAGTGGTGGTACGCTTACAGCCAAGAGAGTGGGGGTATAGAGTTGTTGTTCACANCATCCTGTTGGATGTGGATTTCTTCGGGAAAATAGAGAAATCACAGTTACTATTTTTTTAATTGTGTGCCATCAATGCAGTGCCAATTATGTAAGCCTTTGCAGTGGGTTTATAAGCCTCACGAAAAAAACCCAGAAGTTTCTCTCCTGATCAGCTCAGGTTCAACTTCAATTGGAAACTTTTTCCCGGGTTGTTAGGTAATTAAAGTGACTCTATGGAGGAGCTATTAAAAAAAATAACCCATTCAACTGTATCTATTGAATACCACTAAACTGCAGACTCCTCGTTGCCCCACTTCATAGATTTTTTTTACTCTGCTATGGGTGAGGGCAATTTTAAGTCAGAGAAACTTTGTTTTAAAGTGAGGGAAACTTGGTCAATGTCCCTCCTGTGTCAGGGTGCTGTTCCAAGCTTGCTGTGAGGATCTCTTGCCTGTGTGGAACAGCTGGATTGTTCTAGGTCTTTGAGCACTGTCCTTCACTGGCAGGCTTTGCACTGGGTTTAGGACTACTCCTGAAAACTGAGTTTTTAAATAATTTCACATAATTGCATTTTGTTTCTCCTGCTTTTCTTCCAAACTGGGTCTGTGCCTATTGAATGGAGGCCCACCCAAGGACACAAGTGAGCATGGGTTAAACTACAGCCGCGTACTTAAGGTCCAACAAGGTTAAAATGGAACGTGTTTTTACTTACAGAAAAGAGGATTGGACCCTAAAGCCAGGGTAGAGGGGCTGGTGATGATGCAGTACTATCATGCCAGGCACCTCCTGGCAGAGGAAGTCCGGCTGAAAGCTTGCAGTCTGCACTCTTCAATGTTGCTCTCACTCAGATGCAAGTGTGAAAGTGGCAGTACGTTTACAGCCGAGAGAGGGGGGGTATAGAGTTGTTGTTCACAACAGTATTTCAGGGCAATTTTCATGTTTGAAGCCAATTTTTGATTTTTCTTTTTTTTTTACTCCTGCAACTAAAATATAAAATAACATAGTGAATGTTTCATAGTACTTAAATCAGTGTAAATTGCAGATTTTAGTTTTGCAGAGTAGTCCGTTTGATCTTCAGCATAGAAAAAAATATGAAAACGGCATTTTTAAGTTAGTCATTAAAAAGGCAGCCACTGAAGATATTCAAGTATTTTCTGTGACCTAGTGATACCTATAGAATCCATTTGTTATCTAGCCTTGCCTAATTAATTAAAAGCTACCTAGAATAATTATAATAAAAAGAATAGAAATATGGTGGCAGTGGCGTGTGGCCTGATTTTATAGTAGCGTCTGACAAGTTCAGTCCATAACTTATTGTATCTATTAGTTGTTTTCATTACCAGGAATCTTTAAAGTAAGCAAAAGTCTGCATTAGCTGTGTAATTATCTGTGTGTAATTGTGTTAACATATCTGAGAAAATATATCTCCTCTCTTGACAACAGGACCATTCTCTACCTGTCCATTGTCTATGCGATTGGGCAGACAGTGCTGTCTGTGGGCTCCATAAATGACCTGACAGATCACAACCAGGATGGCTCTCCCGATAATATCGCAGTGAACATGTGAGTTGCCTTGTACATATTTTTTTTTCTCCAGGCTGGTGAAGGATGGGACAACTTAAATTTATGCTACTTGAATTTCAACTGTCTTTCAACCAATCTATTATCTATGCTGTAAAAACTAACACAAATTTTTTTTTTTTTCTCCGTTGTTGCAGTGCTCTGTCCGTGATTGGCTTGGTCCTTATTGCCCTTGGTACTGGTGGGATCAAACCTTGTGTGTCAGCATTTGGAGGAGATCAGTTTGAAGATGATCAGGTAACAATGTCTTCCATATTTTCAGTTATACAGATGCTCTAACTAATGTTTGACTATTATAGTACTCTAATAATATACATGTTTAGACAAGTGCATTACTGCAGAGTTTTCCTGAGGAACTGAAGAAGGAGCTAGTTAATTATCTGTCTTGAACTTTGAAACCAAAATGTTTCAAAGAGATGCTGATTTTTTGATCTAGGCTCATCATCGTGGTTGTGACTAAGACCTTCTAAACATCTTTTTGTTTTTACTGCAGGAAAAGCAAAGAAGTACCTTCTTTTCTCTCTTTTATTTGTCCATTAACGCTGGAAGTCTCTTATCTACTCTAATCACTCCAACTATCAGAGGTAAGGTCACATGTTTGTTGACAGTTGTTAAGCACCAGAAAAGGAGTGTCGGATTGCAGTCCAGTTAGGTTTAAATTAAAGTTCTGTTCTCTAAAATGCTGGAGTTATCTAGCAAAGAGTCTTCACTGTGTCATCCAGATTCTCAGAGATGAGGTACTCTGAAAAACAAGCCAGTTGAAAACCTTAATTGCCTTTAGGATCAGAAAAGACTAGATCTGAAAAGACATGCTGGAGCTAGCAGCTTCTATGCTTAATGCATGTTTTAATTCCACAAAGGTACAAAGGTGTCACTTCTTGCAATACCTTTTAAACTATCACACTAGAAAGACTCTCATTGCTTCCTGAGAAAGGAAGGGGAGAGAGAGCCTTCTCCTCTGGAAATGTGCCCATGCTAAGTGCAGAAGCATCTAGGCATGTAGGAATATATTCATCTGTGTGAGAAAGTAAATAATCTTTCATATTGTTAAATAAGAAAGTTATGTTCTCTTTTGCTTGTAAAGAGTAGCATGAGCCTAAACAAAGCCCAGCAATTTGCTAACCTATAAGCATAGGGATTTCTGTGGCAAGCTTGCACAGATGGTGCCACAGGGATGCACTTGCCAGCAGTTTCAAAAGGCTGCTCTTCTCAAGAGCAAGCAAACAGCATGTGAGTTCTGGAATAACCTGAAAGCACTGGGCTGAACTTCTGACCTTTGGATTTTTGACTGGAAAAGACTCTGTAGAAGAGTTTTAAATGTTTGCTTAATGCAAATTCTATCCTTTGCCCAAAAAAGGAAGTAGAGATGCATAAGGGATAGCATGTAGTTTACTTCCTTGCTGATACAGGGTGGAAAATACCTTTGAAAAAAATGACAAATTGAGCTGAGGGAAGTGATAAACTGTTATGTCCCGTAGAGGTTTAACCAGAAGACTAATACAACTAAATCAAGACATTAATTATCTGCCAGCTAACATTTATTTTCCAAACCATACTCTCTAATTCTCCTCTTAGAAAAGGTATGGTGGATAATGTAATAATTTTGTTTAGTCTTTTATTTTATACTGCTAGTAGCTATGTTTGCACTTGGAGCATCCCTTTAGGATGTGTGCTTGACGTTAATTGAGTCAAATCTGTGACTAATGCCAAGGAGGGGAGTGGGCTGGTGGTTGGGATGTTTTTTCAACAAGCTACACTTACATTACTAGAATTTTTTTTTATAAACTTAGCCCTAAACTTTTGTAATCGAGTTCCTTTCTCTCTAAGGACATGCTTTTGACCCTTCTAGTGTAATTCTTCACGTCTCAGTGTAAAATTAGATATAAAATTCCTGTGAGGAGATCCTGAGAGGCATTAGACTGTTCGGCCTGGAGAAAGGAAGGCCAAGGGGGCATTTTATCAAAGTACAAAAATACCTGGTGGGAAAGAATGAAGAGGATGGAGCTCAGTGGTATTCAGTGTCAGGTCAAGAGGCAATGAGCACAAACTGAAACACAGGGGGTTCCCTCTGAATATCAGGAGACGCTTTTTCACTCTGAGGGTGATCAAGAACTGGCACAGGTTGCCCAGAGAGGTTGTGGAGTCTCCATCTGTGGAAATACTCAAAAGCCATCTGGAGACAGTCCTAGACAACTGCTTCCAGGTAGCCCTAGTTGAGCAGGGCACTTGGCCCCAAGGATGCCCAGAGGTGCCTTCCAACCTCAGCTGTTCTGTGATACATAATTCCCCTTTCCAATAATGAAAGATAAGTTGGATACTGATCCTCTACTCTGATGGATGTCAACAGACAGGTTTGTTGTTTCCCTGTGAGTTAACAGTGAATGCAAAGAACAGAAACCATATGGAAAACATCAGCAGTGCTGACTGGGACTTTTATTTGATGTTATTTTTTTATCTTCAGCTTCACAGTGTGGCATTCATACCAAAAAAGAATGTTACCCGCTCGCTTTTGGAGTTCCTGCGATCCTCATGGCTGTTGCCTTGGGTAGGTGAATCTCTTGCCATCCTGTTGCCTCAGTAATTAGATGATAACAATCTCAGAATAATGAAAATGTGATAGAAATCTCCAGGTATTGACCTCTAATACCTGATCGTTTCTGCAATTTTTGACTTAAAATTTTTTCTTGTGTGGGGAGGTGAGTGAGATTAATCTGAAGCACTCACTTTTACTGAAGAGACTGGTCTACCAGGAGAGTCAGATGGGGCTGGGGTGAGGCATGAATATATCTTTGAATTCTGTACACTATGTAAATTACTGCCTATGTTTCTTGCCTTACCGGTGTGTACAAATAGATCTTTTGAATGTAGGGTGAGAACTCTCAGAAAATGTGTGGTTTTGACATTATCTCTAGTCCAGGACTGTAAACTCTGAGGTAATTGTCCCTGCACTGGAGAAATCCCATACTTGATACGTCAGTACTTCTCAAACACCTGCATTTTTACCAGCTATGCTACAGGTCACTCCCTGAGCCTTCCTGTTGACCAAGAAACTGGGAGTGCCATTATGTACTACAGTATCCCCCATGGTCCTTGTCCTTTGAGCCCACCTGCTCCCAGTGACCTCGCCTTGCCCATGAGCCCCGTCCAGGTTGGACAGTGGCTGTGGGGGTTTGCCTGTGTCCTGCCCTGCACATGGGATGATAAGGCTGAGCAATGTGCCTGGGAGCAGAGGACACCTTGGTGCATCCTGCAGCTCAGGCCGAGCCTCGCGTGAGCTGCAGCATCCTGAGCTCCTGAAATGGAGCCCCTACAGCAAGGCCAGAGTCAAGGTCCTAAACAGCCTTGTTTTGACCATCCCTCAATCAAGCTAATCTCCCACTGAACACTTATTGTAAGAGATTCCAGATGTAGTTTTTTTGTCTTGAATCGACGCAATCTGCTGGTATTGATTTGTCTTACTGTACAATAGCATGTGAATAGGTAATTGCATTGTTCCTTGGGGGTTATTCCCACCCTGATTAACTCCTTGACTTACAGTTTCCATACCAAATTATTTGCCACTATTTTAATTTAATCCTGAGTTGCTTTTGGTTTCTGTTTGCATATTGTAGTTGTGTTCGTAGTTGGAAGCAAAATGTACAAGAAAGTTAAACCGCAAGGAAATATAATGGTTGAAGTTTCCAAATGTGTTGGAGTAAGTACTGCTAACATTCCCCAAACCCCTGGCAGTAATTCTTAAAACTGTTCTGTAAACGTGCCTAAATCAGAAATCTGTCTTAATATGAGGAAAGTTTCTGAAGTTTTTTAATTTTTTTATTATTATTTTTATTATTTAATGACTTTTTTACAGAAGGCTTCTTACTGATACCTCCAGATTCAGACTGTCTTTTTAGGCATATCTTGATTTATATGTGGATTTATACACATAGGAAACAAAATAAGGTATCAGTGTTATGTAAAAGCTTATCCCAACTTTTGGGAATCATTCCGTCCGCATTTGTGCACCTTTATGCAGAAAGAGACAAACATGCCTTGAGCTGAGTCAAGAGCAGAGCTACTAGTACATCTTATCAGCAAAAACTTATTACTTATTAAGAGAATATTATTTACAATGCAGAGGTTTATTGGTCCCCACCGTGTTAAGGACGTTCGGGGGGTTGCACATCAGTGTGATCCTGCAAAGAAAGAAGTGGAATCTACATGAATAACACAGCATGTCCCAACTTTGCAGTGCCTCACCTTTGAGATCACATTTTTTCATGTACGAGTTTCTTCATTCTCCTTCGTTGTGGTTTGACATTGGCCAAATGCCAGGCACCCATGAGAGTCATTTGCTTAGCTTTTTTTGCTGCAGCTGGGCAAAGGAGAGGGACAAAGATCAATGAAGGGCTCATGAGTTGAGACAAGGACTGGGAAAAAGAACCACTCCAAGGACAAAACAGGTTCAAATCTAAAGGTGTAAAATAAATTTACTATTAACAGAGTCAGAGGAGAACAACAGGAAGCAAAAATAAGCTTTTAAAACACCATTTTCCCCCCCAGCCCCTCCCTCCTCCTCACGGACCGTGCAGGAAGACAGGGCATAGGCGTCTTGGTCAGTTCATCATCTGAGATCTTTTTCTGTTTGCTCAGAGAGAGGGGTCCTTTTCCTTCTGTGCCGTGGGGTCCCTTCCATGCACAGTCATCCCAAAATTGTTGTGGCATGAGTCACTCATCCAAGGGGTGCAGTCTTTTAAGGACAGGCTGTTCTAGTTTGGAAACAAGGGCTCTCTCTTTCTATCTCTAGGAGCAGGGGCCCTCTCTCTCTTTTCAGATCTCCCACTAGACCACAGCTTTCTCTAACATTCATCTGCTCCAGCATAAGCACTTTCCCCATGGGCTGTGAGTGGATCTCTGCATCCCCTGTGGACATCATGTATTACAAGAGGACAGTTTGTTTTACCATATTCCTCACCACAGCCTGCAGGGGAATCTCAGCTCCGATGCTTGAAGCACTTCCTCCCCCTCTTTCTTCTCCACTGACCTTGGTGTCGCCATGTTGTTTTACCTCATGTCCTCACTTCCTTCTCGTTTCTGACTAGAAGAAAAACTGTTGCTTGTGTAGGTACCATTGCCAACGAGTTCCAGTAATTCAAAGACTGTTGCAGGATCCTGCAGCACAGAGAAGTTGCTTTTGTCTGGGTTCTGCGTTGGGGAATCGCTTGTCATGCTTCTGCTGTTGGCCAGGCGGTCCTGCTGCCCTTGTGTGCATGCTGGCAGCCTCTGTGGTGCTGGTGCTATTTAATGTCACTCTTCATGTGGGGCACTGGGAAGGAGAAGCTGCTGCCACCGCCCCTGCCCTGTTTGCTCGCAGCACGGTTAGTTAGGGGTGGTTAGGCAGGAGCCATGCCAGGCCAGTGTATGGCTGTGGGCAGTGCCGACATGGCGCCTTCCCTGCTCTGGGGAAAATACTGCACGTGTGCTGCTTGATTTTCTTCTTAAATATGTCATCACAGAGGTGTTACCAACCTCTCAAATTGGGCCAGTAGCACATCTATCTTCAGAGCCATCAGAGATGGGCTCTGTCAGACATGGTGGAAGTGGCACTTCCCCACTACCAAAAAATCAGGCTGTGCCAAATCAATACATCCCTATAGATCTGCCAGCTTTATACAGCCTAGCCTATTGTCTATCTTGTAAGCACTGTCAAACCTAAATCTCTGTAGGTGACTTTGGCCATTGCTTAGAGTGCTGCTCCTAAGGCCCATGCATGTTATTTCATGCACTGAATCTTAGGAGCTCTTTGGAACCATATTTGTGCATATTTGTTGTCAAGACATACCTACAGGATGGAGCTTCTACAGCTACTCAGCTCTGAAAACCTGTGCACATGACACTACTCTATTTACTGTTGTACATAAGTAAGTCTGAAGAAGGCAGATCTTCCAGCTCCTAACAGCAACCCACATTGAGAGAGACTGCTCTGAGCTGTTTGGTCCACCTAAGCCCAAGTGCATGCTCTGCTGATATGCAGTGTGAGGCCTTAAAAACAACATTGTCCTAGATGATTGGAGCAGTTAACAGAAGTCAAGTCACCTTTAGCACCCTCTAAACACAAGTAGCCAGGAGCATCATCTCTAATGACAAAACAGTTTATCGTTTTAAGTATTTGTAGCACCATTAAACATAATTCTGTCTCTCCTCAGTTTGCCATCAAAAACAGGTTTCAGCATCGCAGCAAAGAGTTCCCCAAGAGAGAGCACTGGCTGGACTGGGCAAATGAGAAGTATGATGTAAGTACTGGTGGAGCCTCCTGTGCTGTGATGTCTGCTGACCCTCAGCTTCTCTCTGTCTGCTCTGATCCATTGCCTCATGCACTGGGCAAATAGTTTTGGGCTTCTCCATCATTCAGTAGCTGATCTGGCCAAACCTCAGTGCTCTCCTGGCATTGCAGGTTTTCTCCTCAGCTCCTGTGGGAGAAACCAGCTCTATGGCTGTGTGACACAATGCTCTGTGTAATCATAGGTTGTCCAGGGAAATTCAAGGGAGATGAAAAAAAGACTTTCCCTTGCCAAACAAATACAAACATTTAAGTTTTTTGGTTAGGAAAATAGCAAGCATTATCTTTCCTTCTCTGCTTCCTGTATCTCATGGCTGCAGAGGGGAAAATGGGAACGATGCTGCCTGTGATGGTTGATGCCATAATAATTGTCTTGGTATGAAACATCATAATTATGCTTTGGAATTTCAGTTTAAGTGGGTAAACACTGCATCCCCTCCAGCCTCAATATAATTTCTTATCATGACGAGCCTTGTACCCCATAGTGCCCAACTTGTCCCTTGCCTACTATCCACTCTGCCCTGTTGCCAATGGCAGCACAAGCCTTAGCCTGTCACCTTTATTCTCCCTTTGCCTGTATGCTTTGCTCTTATGTGAAATTTCTCAGTTGCCTATAGTTCAAATGCCCTCTTCCCAGAAAAATAACGTGGCACTAAGTGCTGAATCTCATGCTGCCATCAGTGTACATGCACACAGGCCCAAGTCTCTGTGGTATCAGTCACCTTTAACCAGCAGCCCTTCCCACATACACAAGCAGACTTTGTACTGTTTTAACAGAAATCATCAGATGTATCCATAACATGCAAAGTTGAATGTGTGGGTAAACATGACATGATAGGTCTTTACCTGTTGCTGTGATGTGAGTAGCAGTCTGGAACTGTCTCTCTTTTTTTTTTTTTTTAATTTTTTCTCTTTTTAAACCAATTCCTCTTGTGTAATTTTTTATTTTCTGCAGAAACGACTGATTGCTCAGACAAAGATGGTGTTGAGGGTGCTTTTCCTTTACATCCCTCTCCCCATGTTCTGGGCGGTTTTTGACCAGCAGGTAAGTAGAAATTGTTTGGCTTGGTAATTAAAGCTGTACCACGTTAGTCTACATACTCTGAGGTCACCAGACATAAAAGGTGGCTATGGGAGTGTGGAAAAACAAATTCTTTATCCTGGTTTTATTGCAAAATGCAAGTCACTGAGTCATGTCAATACAGGATGATCTGCAGCCGGGGCAATCTCGGTTTGTCGGAGTACACCCAGGACAGATTCAGTGACTGAGGCCTCTCCAAATCTTGTATCACCCTGAGACTCAGGGGATGAAACAGTAATTTAAAGCTTTCTTAGTGCTAATGTTTCTTCAATTGTCAGTTGTCAGATGAAATTTAGGGTCCTAGTGTAAATGAGCTGGAGAACCAGGGTTTAAATGATCTGGAAGCCAGTTTGCTTAATCACTCACACCTTGTTACAAATACCTTACACCTTCAAGCAGAAGTATAAGCCTGTAATTCCCGTTGACTTGGTGGACTGGGTGCTCAAGGCCCACAAAAGCAGCACTCATAGTTGAGCACTGAAGTATGAAGTTAGGAAGATGCTTGAGGGAACCAGGGTTTGAAAGCCTTATCCAAGTCAGATGGTGGGAAGTCTGGTCCAGACCTCCTGTGTCCTACTGCTTTTGCCCAGTACCTGTGAGCTGCAGCTGTCAGTGTGACCTCTTACAATTAGGCAGCTCTGCAATGAAATTCAGAGCTCAATACTCATTCCATGGGTAATATCTGGGACAGTGCTGTGTCGTGGATGGCCGAAGGCTCTCACCACAGATGCAGCGATAGCGTTCTTGTCTCATCCTGGGCTCAGGCCCAAAGTCTGCCCCGTTTGTCCCAGCTACAGGCAGGTTTTTGGGGCAGAGGGCTGCAGCAGGTCAAGCCCTCGCTTGTCTGCTGGCCCTGGGCTGCGTGAAGGAAGGATGGATGAGTGGGATGTGTGGGTTGCTTGGGCTCAGGCTGGCTGCACACGGGACCCGCGGTGGCTTCTGTGCACAGCACATGGCAGTGCCCTGCCCAGGATGGCCCTGCCCTCTCTCCAGCTGATTTCTGTATCTCAGTTATTTTCTGCTGCATTTAACAAAACAAGTAAATTAAGTGGAATGGGCCATGAGGCTCACTTTGTTCAAAGGTTTACTCTGCAGAGTAAGAATACTCCCATAGCAAGCTAGCTTTACTTTTTGTTGTACTGCATGTCTTTTCCAACCCTTCACTTACGAAAACAATTCAAAAGTAACTTTAGAACATTGATTTACTGTGGCATCTAATTTTTTCTTCTCTTATTAAGGGGTCAAGATGGACACTGCAAGCCACAGCAATGAACGGGGATTTTGTAGGTTACTTTTTATTCATTTTTTCTTTAATTAACACTTTTCAGACCTATTTTATTTGTTGTCACAATATTAAAAACTATTTCTCTTTTTCTTCACCAGGGTTTTCAAATTCAACCAGACCAAATGCAGGTACATTATTTTTTTTTTTATTTTGCAATTTCAAGTAGTTCTGAAAGATTATATACATATTGCCCTTACTTAAAGAAGCACTTTGAAAAATACTTATTTTTTTTCATGTTCATCTCCTCCAGATTGTGAATCCAATCCTGATTGTTATAATGGTCCCCGTTGTAGATTCTTTGGTTTATCCTTTAATCAAGAAATGCAAGCTGAATTTTACGTAAGTTGATGTAATTATCTGACTTCAACAGAGGCTCATTTTAGTGGTTTCTTTAACTGGCTCTTCCAGCCTAAATGTAAGAAGAGCAAGGATTCAGCTAAGGATGAAAGAGAAGTGTATTTAAAATGATTTAATATTTTAAATAAATTAAAATATAAAAAAACCAGAATACTGCAAATGGTATGTAGAGGCACCACAGATTAGAAGAGGAGAATCTAATAGAAGAGTAACAATGTTTTTCAGTTCAAGACAGTATCTTTTGATTGCAGGAGAGATGATCCTGATTGTTTTCCGTTTCTCCTATGTCTACCCCTTCTCCCTCCTGAAGAATAGGAGGTAGAAATACAACATACATCCTATGCATTTGCCATGTTTTGGGCTTAAAAGCAACTGAGACACGAGACATTTCCCCTTCAGTCTCAGCTGGGAGTCTGGCTCACTGGATACTTCTAGGTGGAGCTTTGGGGGCATTACACATTATTTTTCAATGTTGGCAATGAAGTGGCTAGCAGTTGCAAGAGTGCTTGGAAAGGCAGAATAGAATGCAGTTCTTAAAACAATTTTCAGAGAGCTAAGGTGCAATGCTGTTTTTCCATATAGCTGTGAAAAATCTAGGGTGTCTGCTGTGCTGGAAACACTGTCATTCATTTGTGGATATTCTACACTGGTTAAATGATGCCACAAATGAAATAGATACCTAAATCTATCCTTACAGCTTAATTGCATGCCAGTAGATGTCTCCTAATTCAACGACTTTCCCTGATGGTTTTTGTTCGACCTTATTTAAACATAGCAATATGGAGGCAAGTTGTTACTCTTTTTAAAAAGGCATATCTTCTTGTATCTTTTTTTTTTACAGCCAACTGTATTGGATTGGGTTTTTTCTTCCTGCAAAACCAGATTTTTTCAGGAACCTAATAATTATGGTCAGTTAGTGTTTGAGCCCAGCAGATGCAGAGTAACAGGTTCTTAAGATGCTGCAGGAAAGATGTATTTCCTGATAGTGTAACTGAGAGGTACCCAGCCTAGCAGAATGCTTTCTGTAATAACATCAGCCCTTGAAATGGTGATAATGTGCTGGTGTGGCCATGAGTTTCCAGACTGGAAAGAAAAAACAAGCAGCTGAAGCTTTGAACTGGCACTTCTCTTAAATCTCACATGTCTTTTGTTGTACTAGGCCCCTGAAGAAGATGACTGTGGGGATGTTCCTTGGCTCTATGGCTTTTGTTGCTGCTGCCCTTGTGCAAGTGCAAATAGATGTAAGTTCAGCCACATGCAAGTATTTACTATTAATATTTAGTGGTTAATTCAGGAAAAAAAGATGTGTTTAAGGGGAAAATGAACCAAGTCTCCTAAATTTGGAGCCAATCACACAAGCATAGCAGTAGAGGGAGGGGAAATATATTGCAATACTGTGGTTGGTGTCGTAAAATTAACTAGCAACAAACACCATCCTGCAAATCATCACATTGCAATTATAGATCATGCATTAAAGGCAACCTCAACCTTTAAACTGAGACTAAAAGCTGAAAACCAGACACTTGCTTGGCCTACCAGAGGGCTGCTTTGTGTGTTTGACTTCTTCTGATATTTAGAGTGGAAGTGAAGTGTTACAGTCTGGGAAGCATCACCACAGCAGGAGCAAAGATGACACTTGTTGAAGGAAGAATTTGTCTCCCCTAACCTTCCTTGCCCAAAGGGAGGTGCCATGCCAGAACCTGATGAGGCTTTCCCCTGTAGCTGGGATATTGGCAACACCTCTGGGTGGTGATCCATTGCATCTCAAGATCTGAACGGCTATCTAGAGGTGTCTGTTGTGGATGAGAGACTTCTTTCCTAAGGCAGCTTGGGAGACTAGTAACAAAACCTGATTCAAGTTTTTTTTCTGTCCTATAGAAAACCTATCCAGTTTTCCCTGCAGCTGGGCAAACTCAAATCCAATTAATAAATCTGGGTGTTGCTTCTGCAACAGTTCAGTTCCAGCCTCAACTTAAGAGTGTGGATGTAGGACCTTATAAGACGGTAAGTAAGGGCAGATAAGAAATATTTTTAAATTAATTAAAATTAATTAAGCAAAAAAAAATCTAATGGAGTAAGTCAGAGTCATTCTTAACTAATGGTTCAAAGTGGACTATTTTCTAGGACTTTGTTAATCTAATAATTTTAATGGTTTTTTTTATATTGTGGAATGAATTGTTATTGAAATCATAGTGATTGAAGAAATGGTAACTATGTCAATATTTGAAGTATTGCTACTTTGTTTTGACAAGGGTAGTTTTTTTCCCAAGAAACTTTCATAAACTTAAGTGACTTGGATCTTGTTGAAAATTTCACTCTTGTTAAAAAGGTTCCATTTCCTAAAAGTAGCCCCTTCCTTCAGTAAATGTACATTCAGCTCTAGGGAGTTGCTGCTATTACTGTGAGGAATGACTTACTGAACAGGGAGCTTCTTCTGTGGCTACATCACACATTAAGCTTCAGATTTTGCTGCCAAGGAACGTTATCAGGTTCCAATACTGCACAGCACCAGTAGTTCTATTGACAGCAAAATGTGGTGGCTCTGATGGATGCTTTTGATAAGGGATCTTAGAAAGTGTGTTCTCTGATAGCCTGCAGTTCTGCTTCCCTTTAAGAGGAGAGATCCTTCTCCACACTCCTCCAGATCTGCCTCACATGGAAACAGACTTGTGAGGAGAAGATAGGGTCACCCAAACTGTGTACTGACAGGGCATTGATGTAACCATGGTACCTACCTGAAAATGAAAGGTATCAAATGCTCTATTTCCTATTATAGACACTTTATGATCCAGATGTGGATTATAAAGTGCTTTTGATAGCCCTATAAAACAAAGGGCCTATTTTAGTGTAGCACCAACATGTTTATCAATGGTTTAAGTATTTTATGTTGATTGGTGATGTTTTGAATATTTCAAACATGTCACTTCTACTTTTTGGAAAATAATGCATCACGTCTTATGCTAGTGCTACCTCTGTGGCTAAATAGAATTTTACTTGGTGGTTATGGTAAGCTTGATTTATCTGGAGCAAGAAATAGGAAAATATAACAGCTATTCTATAATGCTTGTGGGAAGCTCATGTAACTTTGAAGCTTGTGTAACAAATTAATTTAAATAAAAAATAACGATCAAATGGAATTGATGCTTGATGTAGAAAACCGATCGAAAATGAAAGTTAGGGGATGTTCATGATCTCTGGCACTTGAGAAGTAATGTGTGTAAACTTCTAACCCTCTCCAGAGCCCATAACATTCCCTCAAATGTGTAAACAAATATGCAGTTGCACAGAAATCCATGGCAGTTTGTCTTTGTAGACTGGCTACCTGACATTTGAGACTTCTAAGCTGAAATCATTAGACATAATTTCTGCAAGTCTGAATAAAACGGTGCCTTTGGAGCTGCTAGAGGGAGAACGCTACACTTTGCCATTTAAATGGGGTCCACTAGGGATCCAGTCTGATTTGGTAAGTCTGCTTATTTCTTAAGATTTATATCAATGTTTTGACAACCATCTGTGTGGAGTGTGTGAAGCTGAGAGGACAAGCTCTGGATAGCTTTTTTTCCTTTGTCTTGTTTTCTGTCTCTGCTGTACCAGTAAGACTGGTGAGCTGCAGAGAGTACACCAGGATGTCCTTTAAAAAAAATTAACAATTTATTATGTACCTTGACAACCACCCTTTCACCAAGGGTGACCACATGTGTGGTCATACAGTGTTTTCTAGTAGATGTGTGCTAGTAGGATCCTGAAGAAGGGAGGTCAGGAGTTCTGCGCTGAAGCCTCTGTTAATTCCCACTGCTGTTTAATAGTGCATGTTTAAGCTGTTCTGATGCCAACAACATATTTTGATAATGGTGTCTTCCACCAGGTATGGGACAACATCACATCAAAACCAGAAAGTGGAAAAAGTCTGGTCAGGTAGAGTTTTTTTGTGTCTAAATTTTGACAGCAGTGTGACTCTCTCTTCAGTCTGTCTTTTGGTGGACTCTTCTTGTTGAAGAATAGTCTGTACTGGAGGAACTTGCCTCTTGCTGGACACGTCACTTGATGTTTTAGGGGATGGGATAACTTCTGAGTCATGATTCCCATAAATTATCTTGCACACCTGCTTTGGGTAGAGTTTAGCTAAAATCAGAAGTGTATGCTTCATTCCATTGCTTAGACTTTTTTATTGGACAAACAGCATGGATTACGTATCTACACCTCCTTTTTAATCTTGCGTAAGAAGTGTCTTCTTAATTCTCCCCTCTCTGCTTTTCTTCTACATCTCCCACTTGTAGATGCATTACCTACTCGTTGTGGTGGCTCGCTTTTGATGTTCTCTGAAGGCAGTGGGCTAATGGGGGTCTAACTGGCTTTCTGCATTAGCTACATTTTGAGGAGATTTAGAGTTTTTTCCAAAATGTTAATTGATTAGAAAAAAAAAAAAGCGGCGCATTAAAGGGGAAGACTTGATACTTGTGCTACTAACATATAACTAAAAGTAAAACCTGTGTTCTTTGACTTATGCATGTATTGTGTCGTATTTAATCACTCTTCCATTTTAAAGGTTCATAAACAGTTTGGATTATACTGTCAATATTAGTATGGATGACATGCATTTTGGACCACTGGATCCTCTTTCTGTCAGTAATTACACTGACGTTCCAAAACCAGCTTGGTAAGTGTTTTCCTTTATCCTAATTTAATCTCCTAGATATACTTGTCCTAGGGAAAAGGGCACAGAGCTTTTTTAAATATGTAATACACACAATTAACTACAACTATGGTCTGAACTGTGGGTTTTGGGCTTTTTCTTTTTCAGGTTATATACCATTAGTATTTCAAAGCCTTACTTTTGTGGAGATCTTTCAAAGAAATTTGGATATGGCGGTGCCTATACCATTTCAGTTCATGGTGTGAGTTGCCTCTTGTTGGATGGACAATAGAATTACTTTCCATGTTGATACTTTTCTTTAATTAAAAAAACACTTGTAGACTTTTTCCTCTTGTCTTTAATCCTTTAATTTCTTCCTGTCTTTAAGTATATATGGTAGAATCCTGGTATCTTAAACAGGACATAAAGCCATTGTCAACTATTAAAATAATGATGGTAATGATAATAACACCATGCAAGAATTCATGATCACCACTAACGGCCTTAGAGACACTACAGATTTGCCCTGTTAGACACTACAGATTTGCATGAAGTCTGCTGTAAAAGAGCTATACTTTATAACTAGGTATTCAGTGCTTCATACACAATATTTGTTATTTACTCTGAACTTTCTATATGATTATAGAACTGCTTAGGATGCCTTAACGGTGCACACTCATTATTACTTTTTCTAACATGGTATTTTAATTTCCAGTGTGTTGAAAAGAAACTTGACATAAAATACTTTGAAGATATGGCACCAAATACAGTCCATATGGCTTGGCAGATTCCTCAGTATTTTCTTCTTACATGTGCAGAAGTACTGTTCTCTGTCACTGGGCTGGAGTTTTCGTACTCACAGGTAGGTATTCTTCTTGTGTTAAGAAGCTTGGTGCAATTTAAGATCTTCCATGATACGTTGTCTTTTAAGTGATGGTTCTGTGCTGTTGCTCTGATCAGCTATGTCCCTCACAGCTCCTAGAAGGATTGTATAGGCTGATGCAAGTTGGCCCTGTTTCACTTGGATTTGGTGTTTTCCATGAAGCTGTGCTGAATTATATAATTTGAAGACTTGACGACCAGTCCTCAAATTTCCTTCTCACATGTGACTTTCCATTGAAAATAAGTGCAACTGTTCTGCTACAGTAAAACCAAACTGGAGAGATCTCAAACATAAAATGAAGTCCTGGCACTTTACCTCCACACTAGTTTACTCCATACAGCCCTTGTGTTAGCCTTTTACTAGTGTTTAGTTATACACTTTTAATTCCTTTGTCTTCTGACTCCAGTTTATTAGCTGTGTGTATTTCTTCTCTTAATTCTGACTCTAGAAACTGCAGTGATGGCAATGTTGTGAGGTGTGGTTTGCTAGGTGATGCACTCAATTTCTTCATGTCATGTGTGCCAACGTGTTTACTGAGATGTAAAATACACCTGTTAGTTACTCAGTTACTTGCTCCTCAAAGCCTTCTCCAGACCTGTTTAGGTCTCTAGCAATTTTTAATGTCAAAAATTAAATAAACAAAAAGCCCCAACTGCCACCAAAACCTACCAAAACATGAAATCCTCTTCCCTGCAGAGAAACAGTGTTTATTGTAAGGTTAAGAATCAGTAAAAGTATCAGAAGAGAAGTGTTACCACCAAAACTTAAATGTCTGTCTCTATAGGCCCCATCTAACATGAAGTCAGTGCTGCAGGCAGGATGGCTGCTAACTGTGGCTGTTGGTAACATAATTGTCATTATCGTGGCTGGGGTATCCACAATCAAGCAGCAGGTAAGCATGCAAGCAGTAGGTGTGCTATTGTATCATACTGTGAGAAAGCAGTTCTAGTCCAGGGGGGAATCATGGCAGATAATACAAATAGTTTTTCAGCAAAGGTTTCTACTTACCTATTGTTTGCCATCCTTGGCTCTTGTTGTTAGGCTCCTTTGCTTGCAAGTAGCAGTTGCTAGCATCTCTGCAGTAAATTTCTTCTCATGGTGTAGAAAGTCTGTGAACTTTTGAGCTGAAATTCTGCATGAATGGACTTAAAAACTACCAAAGTTCTGTTAATTGCTAATGAGCCTTCACCTGCATACCACAGCCTTGTCACATCCCTTCTTCTGGCTCTGTTGGTTTCAAACCTCATTCTTTGGGGCATAAAAACTGCGGCTGCCCTGGTGAAGAGCAGTTGTATAAGGCTATATTTATTAGTGGTGCTCTATAATGAATTAAAATGGCTCTCTGAGAGAGGGAAGAGCTTGTCTCTGAAACAGCTCTGGCAGTCCCCAGTTTCAGCTAAATTAAATCAGAAAGAGCATGAAACAGAGACGTTGAGGCTTTTCAGGTAGAGTTTCTGGTCTTGATTTCTGCCCACATTTGTGATCACTAGGTCAGCAGTAAAAAATTTTAAGTGGAATCAGAATCAGTGCCAGCCTGGTTTAGAGTGAGATTATCTGACCAAAAGGAGGGGACTGAGTTTCCTTCTCAGTCTTTCATTCAATTCTGAGTTCCTCCAGGAAAAGGAGATTGCAAGATTTTTCAGCATTCACAGAATTTTTGTCTTTTCAGTGAAGATAGAACAGCTGAAAGAGCCTCAGTTCTGAGTTGGTTTAATATGTATTATCTGCTTAATTAATACTTAATCCTGCAAGCCATATGATACTTGTTATGTATACTCAGTTTCACATTCCGAGTTTACTTCCTGAAAATACTAAAATGATGTAATACTCTTGACAAATAATTATTGGTGGATAAATTCTGCTTCTTTTTTTTTTTTTCTCCCCAGTGGGCAGAGTATGTGCTGTTTGCTGCCCTGCTGTTGGTAGTTTGCATCATTTTTGCTATCATGGCTTCTTTTTATACCTATATTGATCCAAATGAGATTGAAGCCCAGTTCAGCAAGGAAGAAAAGGAAGAAGACAAGAAGGATAAAGATAACAATGAAAAGGAAGCTGATTCTCAAATGTAAAAGCTGTCTTCAAGGAGTGTCTGTAAATTATGGAAACCCCATTCACTCTCCTGCAGTCAGAGGAATCAGGGTATCAGTAATAACACCTCTGGATTACATGTCTGGTGGAAGGCATTAAGCAAACCTGTTTTAACTTGAAGTGCAGCCTCTCTAGGGAAGCAATAGGAAAATAGTCTCTCTCTCATGCTGAATGTGGTACCCTGAAGAAACTCCAGCAGAATTTGCACTCTTAATGTACCTCATTCTTAAATATTATAGCATTAGAATGTTGAAATTAGACTTGGAACTATTGGACCCTTTGAAAAGATGTATTTTTATACTGTATTTCAATTTTATATTGTGAAAGAAACAAGACTTGTCAAGAAACAGCAATTTAAGCCAATCTCTCTGCATGATCTCTCTAGCATCACTGTTACTTGAAAACAGCAGGTCACACATGCCTTAAATTCTTTTGTACTTCCTTATAGATAATGGGAGCAAAGCTCTGGCAGTGATCAGATTAAAATGTTGTCTGTGTTCCAAGTAACTTGGATGTGCACTGTAATATAATGCTTTATCTGCCTGTTAAGTACCCATTTAACTCCTGTTATGTCTTTAGTTAATATTAGAAGTGTCCACTCAGGTAAACTGAGAACAGCAAATGACCTTTGGAACAAGCAAGAGCAATAATACCTGTGTTATAACAAAATAAGGAAAGTGCTTTAAGAATATGGCTTACAGTTGCATGTAAACAAAACTTGATACCACCTCCCTGCTGCCTTTATCTACATGCTCCATCACTTACAGCTAATGGATCAGTGCTGGTCTTTTCTATCTCAATATACCATAACACTTACCAAATTTATGCTAGGGGAGACTAAATTTTGCTGCTTAACAGAACCTGCTCCTGTAGTCCTGTGCTCCATGTTCTGGAGTGCCAGTGGTCTGCACATTTTGGTAATTCTCATTCTTTAGGGTCTACATCCTACACTTTTTCCAGCAGCTTGGACTCACTGGCCCCTCCAGTAGCATGGCCAGGCTTTCAACTGCTTTCATACCTGTCTTCCAATACTCTTATCCTGTGTTACAGCAAGTCCATTTTGGCATTTGCAAGTGATGACACAGACATCCATATTCAAGCAATGGGTGTTCTGCTTGCACTGCAGGTGCATGGGCCCCTGTGCTCCCTGTTCCCACTGGAGTTGCTGGCACCTGGGCCTCCATATGCACAGAGAATCGAGTCCCTCACTCACAAAGACAGTTTCATATGGAGTTTGAAAAGGCAAGTCCAAGGTGCTCTTTGCTTGTGTTAGAGACAGTCCTGTTACCCCATGGTCTCTCAGGTCATCTGGGGAGAGCCTTTCCCATGGATATGTGATACTGCATGTCCCCCAGCCAATGGAACTGAGGGTCTACTGTAACAGACACAGGAGCAACTGGCTCCCTGCCATCCTCTGAGGATTTAAGGGAATTTTATACCAGCTTTATTTATGGCAGACTAGCCAGCTTTTCTTCTGCCATGCAAGTTAAGCAAAATAAATTATCTCCTAACTGTATCCAATAGAATAGCATCTTCTGCCTAGTACTTTGCCCACGCCAGGTGAAATGGTTATTTATCATTTTAACACTACCTTTTATTCCCTTTGGAATACAGGTCAGGTGTCTAGTTTTTATACAATAAGCTGTTGTCTCTTAGTGCTTTAGCAAACTCACTAACTTGTCTACAACATGATGGATGGGGTTTATCTTTAGAAAGCAAATAATACTGTAAAATTAGATAGGGAAGCTTTCTGATGAGGTGAAAACTACCTGTAAGGTAGAATGGAGACAGTTGCATGTGACAAGATTTTAATCTCATTTTCAACAGGGAATTAAGTACTTAAAGTTAAAATATCCATATGCTACCCAGGTAGGTCCTGTCAGCATTGCTGTGACTGTGTCCAGAAGCCGTATGCAGGGAATTGGTCTTTGGGCTGAAATTGAGTGTTTTCAGTTCCTTAGTTTTAAGCATTTAAGAGGTACAGTTAACCTCTAAATGTGACAGTGTTTAGTTTAGCATGCTGCTGTCTAGACTATCAGACTTGCTGAGAGAAGACAGCCTGAAATGAATCAAATTAACAGTTGATCATTCTAAACTAACAATATACAAGAGTAATGAATTATGAAACCCTATTCTAGCAATCCAATCTGTGCTCATGTGTGGCCAGGTAGATACAGGAATGTGTATGTCTGTATGCTTAATAATATTACAAATATACTGTAAAGCTTCCATGTATTTTCCATATTCCACCTTAGCTCAGCCTAATGCTGCTTGACTTAAAATAGTTCAATGTCATATTCTCCGAACTACATGAATCCATCCTCTGCCATTTGCTGTTCTTAAAATTGTCTTATTAGCAGCATAATCCTTAGCAAAACTTATGTCTATACAAAGTTGTTGGGTTTTTTTAAATTTCCTGAAAGCAATTGCAAGCCACCTATTTATACTCTACAACTTGCTTTTAGCTCTTTTTTTCACAGCTTGACATAGTGTTTTAGCATAATATTCACTGACCATTGTGCAGAGATTACAGTATCGGTAATAAAACAACTTGGTCTTGCCTTAAACCGTGAAAGGGAGACAAAGTAGCAAAGGGGAAGTAACAACTAAAATCATCCTCCTCCACCAGGAAGAGATTCAGGAAAATCAAAGATGCCTCATTTCCCCCTAATTTAATCAATGCTGTTCTTTCTACAGACACCATTGCAAGATAGGATTTTGTGTAACTTAGCACAGCATATGGGTACCATGAGAGCTGTCATTCAGTGGGTTCTCTAATGTTGCTGTTAAATGTTATCCCTTTCCCATGCTCATTCATAATCCTGAGTCAAAGCTCTGCATAAACCACCTTAACCCCAGAGGTGGGCTTTAGGCCACGTCCCAGGGAGTTTAACAGCTGCACTGACAGGAAGATGAGCAAAAGAGGACCTGTGCTTTTCACAGAGTAGCTGTGTGTTCACTTGAATGATAGAATCATTAAGGTTGGAAAAGACCTACAAGATCATCAAGTCTAACCTTTGGTCTAACACCACCCTGCCCACTGAACTATATTGTGAAGTGCCACATTCAACCATTTTTTGAATGCTTCCAGGGATGGTGACTCCAGCACCCCCCTGGGCGGTCCATTCTAATGGTTAACCACTCTTTCAGTGAAGAAATTTCTTCTCACATCCAATCTCAACCGCCCCTGGCACATCTTGAGGTGCTTTCCTCTCATGCTATCACTGGTTGCCTGCGAGAACAGACTGATCCCCACCTGGTTACATTCTCCTTTTAGTCAGTTGTAGAGGGTGATAAGGTCTCCCCTGAGCCTCCTTTTCTCCAGGCTAAACAACCCCAGCCCCTCAAATGCTCCTCACAGGATGTGCTCCAGACCCTTCCCCAGTTCCATTGCCCTTCTCTGGACTCGCTCCAGCACCTCTATGTCCTTCTTGTAATGTGTTCAAAACTGAGCACAGGACTTGAGCTGTGGCCTCACCAGTGCTGACTACAGGAGGGCAATCACTGCTTTTGTCCTGCTGGGCTCACTCCTGCTGATGCAGTAAGCCACAAGTCAGGATGCCACTGGTCTTCTTGGCCACCTGGGCTTGCTGCTGGCTCATGTTCAGCTGGCTGTTGACTAGCACCCCAAGGTACCTTTCTGCCAGAAAGTTTTCCAGCCACTTGCCCTCAGCCTGCAGCACTACAGGTGGCTGTGACCCAAGGGCAGGACCCAGCACTTAGTCTTTTTGAGCCTCATACCATTGGCCATTGCCCATGGAGCCCTATACACAGATCCCTCTGCAGAGCCCTCCTACCATGCAGCAGATCAAGACTCCCACCCAGCTTGGTGTCCTTTGCAAACTTACTGAAGCAGAATTTGATCCTCTTGTCCAGGTCATCAATAAAGATATTAAACAGGACTGTTCCTAATCCTGAGCCCTGGGGAACACCACTGGATGTAATTCCAACCACTACCACTCCTGACAATTTTTTACCCTGTAGAAAGAGTCCACCTGTCCAAGCCATGGGCTCACAGCTTTTCCAGCAGAATTCTGTGGGAGACAGTGTCAGAGGCTTTACTGAATTCTAGGTAGCTAACAGCCCCAGCCTTTCCCTCATCCACTGGGCAGGACACCTTGTCATAGAAGGAAAGCAGGTCTGTCAAGCAGGACTTGCCTTTCCTAAACCTCTGCTGGCTGGGGCCTGATCCCCTGCACGTGCCATGTGATCACACTCAAGATAATCTGTTCCATAACCTCCCTTGAGCACTGAGGCCAGGCTGACAGGCTGCTGGAATCCTCCTCCTGACCTTTCTTGCAGATGGGTGTCACATTGGCTAGCCAGCAACTACCTCCTAATTATTGCAGATACTAATCAGACAGGTTTGCCTTTGCTGGCAGATGTACTGATGGATGGAAGAGCTGGTTTTCCCTTCAACACCAAAATGGCCATAAGACCTTCTGAAATACTCATAAGGAGAATGCAGTGAAGGTGGCTCTGTCTCTGTAACACTATTGCTGTATTTTGGGGCTGAGGGGGAGTTAAAATTTCAAACTGTGGAAGATCCATAACTAAATAAAATAATGGATAAAAATTACGCAAAAGCTAAGTATGAAATATTGAGGCACTGTCACAGCACTCATTCTCAAACTACTGTTGCAATCCCTCATTTGGCCTGTGCTGCTGCTGTAAGTGACAAATAAAACTCTCGCGCGATTAAGATGAAATTTCAGCTGTCTGCTCATGTGAAATTGTGTTTATCCTCCTCCTGTGAGGTTCAGAGGACTGCAATGTATGTTCCTGTCTGAACTTCTTTCCATCTTAGCCCACAAAGGGCTTCTTTTAAATTCTAAGTTGAACATAGTCCTTTCCCAGCTGGGAAAAATACTTTATTTAAGCCTTGTAAACTTAAAAGAAAAAAAAAAGATAAGAAAAATCAATGCTCCCAGAGCCGTACCATCCTTCATTGGTAGTGAAAATGGGAAATATTTTCTACTTAGATGGGAGTTCTATTTCTTAAAGGTCTTATTGTACAAAAAATATTTCAAGTAAAGGTTAATTCAATTTTTTCAGCTCCTTCAGGCTGGTACTTTAGCTCAACAGAGTGCCTGAAGCCAGTTCTGTAACCACCTAAGTGAATTAATGATACTGAATGCATTTTTACTGCAATCTGATCCCAAACATGGGAGGGTAGGAGTAGAACACTGCTACACAAGTGTACTCAAGTTAGAGCCATCGATGTCCCAGGGTGGCAGGGCCTGGCTGAATGCCGGAACAGGAGGGGGAGATTTTGTTCAAGAAACTGAGCATGGAAATTGGCAAGGGTGGGAAGAGAGAACCTCCAGATCTCTACATCTGCCCCTGCTGTCTTGCAGGGAGCAGGAATATGAGACTAATGGTCATTATATTCTCTGTTGTAGCAGAGCAAGATGTTACTGCCACAGACCATCTCCTCCCCCTGTTTTGGATCAGTCTGTGGCCACTCACCAACACATTCCTGACTGAGTTGCAGAAACCCAAGCTGGGGTTTGGCATCTTTTGGTTGGTTGGTTTTTGGTTTTAGGTGTTTATTTCATGCATTCATTGCAGGTGTGACTCATGATTTCTCCACTACAGCTTCAGAGCAGATGGCTGCTCCAGCACCCACAGCACACAGGCGATGAACTGGGCTCCCTCCCTGACTTGCTGCCACCCCTGTTGTAGGGGGCAGACCCAAGATGCTGTTCTGTGCCACCCATTTCCAGCTCAGGGAGCTTGGCAGAACGAAGAGGAGTTAGAGAAGCCCGGAGCCATTTCCCATCTGCCTTGAGGCAGCTTGTGGAACAGGAAGGATTTATTGTTTGCCTGGATTGGGCTTTTTGAAGCGAGGCGCCAGTCTGTGACTACAGGCTCTAGGTAATATTGGTAGATATAAAATACACGACACTTTCCTACCTTTATTTAACCTTTCTTTCTTTGCCAGCTCTCTTTCGGGCAAATCTTCCTTAAGTGTAGCCCGGGGTCCCTACCCAGGACCTCACTTTCCACCACCAGGTGGCAGAAAAATACTCTACACTGGCAGGGAAGGGGACGGAGAGGCACACCCAGAAAACCCCCCTACATCGTTAACTTCATCACTTTTCGCTCGCAGGTATCACAAGCTGCAGATTATCCTATGAAAATACCTAGAACACTGTTGTATCATATCAGACACATCGATCGGTATTTTGGAGACCACAGGGCTGCTGTATGTTTAGAAAAATAAAAATATTTGGCTGGATTTTAGCAAGAGAGTCTCTGGCAGCATTGGTGGAAATTGCATCTCTTATAAACTTCTAAAACCTTCTTAAAATTGCCCAAATCCCACGAGGTATTATAAAAAAGAGACTTTGATATTGAAGAATAGTAAAGAACAAGAATAAAGCTGATTGTGCTGCAGCACTCAACACTCCTACTCTAAAAGATGATAAAATCACTGGCTACAGATTCATGTTGTGCTTAATCCAATTTAACTGAAGGACTCAAACCCTAGGCATGAAACTCTGTCCTAAGAAACAAAGCCACAAGCAAGTTTAGGGTTTGTTTTTTGTAACTGAGCAAAATGTCAGTCAGACAGAGCAAAATGTCAGTCAGACAAAGCAAAATTGGTGCCTGTGGGCACAGCAGACTAATCCCCAGAGAAAACAGCCCCAGAAAAAAACAGCACCATGTTAAACAGAGGGACGTGTAGACACTTCAGCAAACCATTACTTTAAGTGGGTACAAATTTGGGCTGAATTGGGCTGCGTTTGATTCTTACAGACTGAGTATGCACTGATTTCAGACTCCTGCCTCCTGGATGGCTTCCCAGAGTGTTAATCTGTTGTACAACTACTCGGCCCATCCTGCCACTAACAAGAATGCCATAATCACTGCATTTGATAGGGGCCCTAGCTCACCAAGTTGGTTCTTGGTGAGGCCATGACAGCTAGACACAGTCCATTAAGAGAATTTGTTGGAAGAGCAGCTCATTCCTGAATAACATTGAGTTTCAGACATCTCCTAAGCACTGCACTTTTCATCTTGACATTTCAAGTGTACACAGATGCAGATTTTAGAGCTATCCTTCAAAATTTCGAGTTAAACTCAGACATGCTAAGAAAACAGCTTTGGGTATAGTCCTTGAGAAGACAAGAAGGAACATCCATAGCCTGTGGGGCTATGGCTGCTGCTGCTGTAAGGGTTGAGAGAATTGTGATCAGCCCCTGGATGGACCCTCAGGCAACTAGTGCTGGGGAGGTCAAAGCAGAAGGGATTTGCAGTGAATTGTGACTTGGATGGGAGAGCTTTGGGAGGCAGGACTGATCAGAGGAGATTTGTATTACACAAGCATCACACACTTGAAATAATTTGGGAAGGGTTGATATGGTAGTTTGAGATGCTCAGTGACAAATGTTTGGGATGGGAGGAGTTAGGAAAGTCACTGGATGGCAGCTTCTCAGGCACTTCTAACCAGATCTTCAGACTAGGGCCAAGGACCTGTGTGCAAAGACTGTTGGGGCTGCTCCTTCCTGCTCTGTCCTCCACTGTGTCTGCCCCATGGTAAGCAGAAGAAACTTCAGCTTAGGATCTCTGTAGGGGAGAGGTGTAGTTTCCAGCTCAGATTAAGTCAACATGAAATGATGCCAGTGCTGAAGAAAGACGTGGTTGTTGGGAAGGACAATCTTTGAGTAGTTAAACACTCTAATGATGCTGCACCCTCATCCTCACATGGACTTCTTGGGAAGCCTGGAATATAATCTTAAAGGTGAACTGAAATGCTTTAAAAATAATCGCTACAGAAGCTGGTTGAACACTCAAGTCATTAAATATAAACACTTCATGTGTATAAAAATCACAGAGACGCATCTTCTGAAAGTGCTTCTTTGCTTAACAGTCAGAACATAAAAACTATGTGATCTTGTGTTTCTGCTGGAAGAATGATGTGAAGACACCTGGTAAAACCTTGAGCTATAGCGAGGAGCAGGTTAGAAATTTTTCTTTTACTTTCATAAGGACAAGTAACTTCAAGCATAGGGCTGCATTACATTCTTTGAGAAAACTGCTCATGGAAATAAATCAGTGACAATAGTGTCTGCCTATAGGCAGGTAAAAAAGGAAGATGTGCCATGGGCTGAGAGGCCTATGTACTACCTACAAACATCAGAAATCAAGAGTCCAGTGAAGTTGATTAGAATCTTTGTGCTGATATTGGTATGATATCAGTGCACAGAACTACATCACCTGTTTTATATATATA
>WAAE01015271.1:0-18788 GCA_013400495.1 Nicator chloris
TACATATTGCAACCCAAGGCAACCTGCAAATTCTTTAAGATCCATAACTTATTTCATTTAATCACACAGTTTGGTGAGGAAAATCTAGGCAGACTTTGTATCATTTTAGGACACAGAAAGTCAGTTGTGTGAAGAAGGACATTATGAGGTATTAAAACACTGAATGGACCCCATTCAAGTGACAGTTTAATTTTGTCACATGCCATGAGATGATATATCCCATTGGCCCCCTCTGGACTTTTGGAGGCTGCTGATACTGTATAGCATCAAATTGAAGGTTGGTAGACAAATGACAGAATTGATTTTCCACTAGAGACAGCTGCTGTGACAGAAAATTCTTTATGAAACAAATCATAGTACTTTTGATCTTTTGTTTTCTTGTAAAAATAAATACTGGAAAATGTTAAAAAGTGTCCAAAGACCCATTTTATATTTTAAATGTATGTTTTATTGATAATTTCAAAATAACTATTTGCTCTAGGATTTTCTTACAGTGTTTCAAAGGGATTTGAATTCCAAATAAAATGTGTTGCATTTATTAAAGTAAAATATTTATGTTGATCCAGTTTGATTTTTCCATAGATGTGAAAGTATTCATGAGCTTGAAAATAAATTTTCTGACAAGGCATAACTAAGATGATTACAGAAAATATGAAATAATTTATAATAATATAATAAGTGGCAAGATTAATAATCTCACATAAAGCAGTGAGTCACTTCAGTTAGTCAAAGAACAAAATACCCTGTAATCATGTTAAAATGTAGTAAATTCACAGTAAAGTAAGTTCAAAGCAAAGTTAATTTTACAGGAAAGTAAAAGTTATTTCAGAGTCAGTCCTCCTCGAGTGAAAAATCATCATTTTCAAAGCTACTGCCATCAGGTTATACTCAAATAATCATAGTCACAGAAAGCTGTAAACTACAATTTCATCTGATGGGTCTTGTATTGATTTCACCTTGACTCATGAAAAACTAAGGTCCAAAGCAGGTGAAATGTACAGCACAAACAGACCTTTAGATTTCTATATCCTTTACAGAGACAAGCAAGCATTAAGGTTCTTGTGTGACAGACACAAGAGATGGTGACTCCAGTGAGGTGACACAGGGAGGCAGGCAATTACGAAGCTGGGAAACAGCTTTGGGAGGAGCTGCTCTGAAAGCCCTGATGTTCCCATCAGAAATGAGCCAGCTGTAGGACAATTGAGGAACTGCTCAGAAAAGCCTGTGTGGATTTGGTACAGCAACACTACAAAAATCCCAAAGCGCAATATTTAAAATTTTTAGAATGGATTATTGCTACTTAGCACGTAGGCCCTGATGAAGCCACAGAGCTTAAGCATCGTTGCTAATCCCTTTGACTTGAATGAGCTTTGAGTCAGTTGCTTTTTTGTATTCATACCCTTTGTTGTAAGTGTTTTCTGATGCAAAGCAGAGTCTAAGTTGGTTGTATTGCCTACTTGCATACAAATGCTGTGGTTGTTATTTCATATGGTTAGTTACCAAATCCAGAAGCATGGAATCTGTCCAAAGATTCCAAAACCGCATCATATCACACTCCTTATTGGCCAGCATTCCTTGTACACAACATAATATATGTGGAAATATGATCCTGTGAGGAATTTGGTCCTCTAAAACATCCCTTACTCTTTGGAGCATCACTTACCCTTTGAAATATCTTTGGAGCAGTTACATGAAAGAAACACCCTGCTTAAACAAAAAATTTTTCATTCTGTTTTTCCTGTGATGTAAAAAAAAAAAAAAAAAAAATCATGTATGGGTTTGTGACTGTAATTGCTTCCTCAGCAGAGTCCAGTGTAACATTTGCTTCATTGAGGAAAAATTCAGGAGGTTAAGCTAAATGTTTAGTCAAGTCAGATGGTTAAAAAACAACAAAACAAAACCACACAAAACCACCCCTACATCTCTATAGTCCCTATATAGGACATCTGAAAAATATCTACAAAAAAATTCATATGAAATATAAATGTTAAGTTGAGCATTTCTGCAGGTCTACCAATATTTTAATTCACAGTCATAACTAGCTGAACACAAGGTATGAGGTTTCTCTGTTTAGAATAAACCATTGTTCTAATTATACCCTACTCTTAATAATTTTTTCCTCTTTGTTCAGTGTGAAATGAGATCATCCCATACATATAGACATGCTAATGACTCATTTCAACACTTGAATGAAGAAAATCTCAAATGAAAGCATTGCACAAAGCAAAAAGATTTTGGCAGCAGGTCTGAACCAGAGCAATGCAGCTATGAACATAGTTTTTTTTGGGGGAAAAAAAAAAAAAAAAACAACAAAACACCCCATAACACTTTTAATCATATTTGGCTTATGATTGGAATGTTTTTCTCATTGATTTCATTTCTACATGTTTGCAGGGCAGTGAGACCAAAAGTGAGAATGATTGTGTTCTATCAGTAACCTTGGAAAATCAGACAACTCATGAACTTGACAACTATTTCTTTCTACTTAAACATGATGGAAAAGTACCAATTTCTAAAGATGCAGCCAAATAAATGCTATGCAGAGGGAGTATATGGGAAAGGCAGTTAAGATACACAAGCAAATATAAACCACTTTGCAAAACTTTGAAAGTGCTGTCTGATTTGAAAAATTAGTGCTGTCATTAATACTGAAGTCCTAAATAAGTTGCCAGATCAGTGTGAGAGCCACGTAGAAAGTAAATTATTAAGCTTTTCCTGAGCCTTGAATAAAAGAACTGTTCATTTTTAAAGAGTGTCCCTGAAAGGATATGTTTGTACAAGGGGACAAATAGCTTTATACTTTGCTTTGTTTTGTTTCCTCTGAAGAAAGTATATGTCAGTTGTGAGAAAACAGAACAAAAGCAACATAGGAAGGAAGAAGAGACCCAAAAATTCCTTTGATGTGTGTAAAATGATCTGTTTGTATAAAAAAGCAAGCAAGCCCAGAACAGAACCAAAAAGGGGATCGGAGGGCTGGGGCAGCTCTGCTCTGGGGACAGGCTGGGATAGCTGGGGGGGTTCACCTGGAGAAGAGCAGGCTCCAGGGAGAGCTCCGAGCCCCTCCAGTGCCTGAAGGGGCTCCAGGGGAGAGCTGGAGAGGGACTTGGGACAAGGGATGGAGGGACAGGACACAGTGAATGGCTTCACACTGAAAGAGCGTAGATTTAGATCGGTTATTAGGAGGAAATCGTTCCCTGTGAGGGTGGGGAGCCCTGGCACAGGGTGCCCAGAGAAGCTGTGGCTGGCCCTGGATCCCTGGAAGTGTCCAAGGCCAGGTTGGATAGGGCTTGAAGCAACGTGGGATAGCAGAAGGTGTCCCTGGCCATGGCAGGGAGTGGAACTATACGAGCTTTAAGGCCTTTTCCAACTCAAACCATTACAGGATTGTCTGGAAAAATCAGATCCATATGGGTGAATTTCTGCTGACCACCAATGGTATTAACTATTTTTATATATTATTTATTCATATTTATATATTTCAATTAAAGAATGCCTGATTTAGGAATTTTGGAAATGATGCAAAGTTTTCACTTTTTGTTTTTTATTCACTGGATTCATCTCATGGAGGGTAGAAGAACAAATATGGGGAAAAAGCCTTGATTATAGGCTCTCTCCCAGACCCTTTCCAACTTGTTTTGGAGTTTTGCATGCTCTTCTGGAGGCAAGGGTTTGCAATAGCTTTCTGTAAGTGTAATTTCCTCACTGTTGTGTGTACAAAAGTGCATCTCTTGAAGAACTCACAGTGGAAAAACCAATGCAGTGGCTTCAACTACCCATGCTTTAGCCATCTTTATTGCTGTTTTTCTTTCAAGGCAGCTATCACCTAAGCATGTTGCAGTTTTGTTTTTAAGTCACTGAAAAACTCAAGATGTGGATAGAAATCTCAGTGTGACTTGCAAAATCTAACATTTATCTTTAAATTAATTAGATGTGCAGAGAGGTTGCAAATTTTGTGTAGGTGTATAATTTTTAGATAATTTTTACATACCCTTAAAACCTCTAAATACCAGCACCTTGATAAATATCAGTATTGGTTTTCAGGGACATCCTTCCAGGAAGTAATAAGCTCTCCTTGTAGAACAAAATTAATTTCTATCTGACATTTATTGCACATGCTTACTAGTTTAAACAAATGGGTTATTTCAGGCTACAAAGTGGGAAAACCAAAGAAGTTTGTAGGATCACTACCTCTTGCAGATTATGTAGAAAATAAAAACATATTTCAGAGGTGATTAAACATCTAAGCATTTAAGCACTACTATCAAATTTAAGTTATTGAAATATGTACACTGCCATTTGTTCAAATTAAAGCAATATGGCAATACGTGGAGAATATACAGATTAAGTTTTATAGTTTAGCTCTTGCAAGAAAAAGGGTTCAGGCAGATTTTTTTGTCCCATGTATGATGGAATATGAACTAAATAAACAGCTCCCATTGACTGAGAACTTTAGTCCTGCTTACCATCTTTGTGGGTCTCACAGTTCTCAGGGCATCTTGTCTCTCTCTCTGTAAACCTCTCCCCATATGAAGTTCAATGAGTTATGGGTTTTCTACTGATTGTGTTCTAAACGTGCAAACACCATAGCACCTGGGATGAGTGATCATTTTCCACTTTACCTCCAACACCTGTGAAATTATTTTCTTTTCAGTCAGTCACTGGTGTCATACAGCTATAAGTCAGTAAAGACACTTCCCTCTTGTATTCCCTCTTGCCCACATTTATTTCAAGGCAATAGGTCCCTCTCCCTTCTCTTTCTTCTCAGCCCAAGGCATGGGAATTTCCACACAGCTTCCATCCTCAAGGGACCACCCACCCCCAAATGCTGACATTTACTGGATACTGTGCATTTCCCAAAGAAGAATGAAACCACATTCTTTGACCTTTCATTTAGCTCTCACTTAGCAGTTTTGTTCCAGTGACAATTCACGGTCCTGCCTAGCCGGGTTCTACAAGACTGGCTGTAAAACCAGTTTTAAGGGTGGGTGTTTTACAAGTGGCATTGCTTGCTCGCTCATTAACTTCTCGAACAGGCAGAATCCAGGAACTGACTATCACAGTTACGAGTTAAAAAACAAACAATTGTGTTTATTATCCTGTTCCCCCTGCCCTCCATCCCCTCTGCTTTCACCAAAAGCGTCAGGAGCTGCCACATCCTGAATTCTGCACAAAACTCTGATTGCTTCATATTGAAAAGCAGCAGGGTGGGAAAAGGCTCACATAGTCCAGATAAAGGATAAGATCCATGAACAAGAGTGGCAGGGAAGTGGGAACATACACACTGAAGCTCCTCAGGCAGCAGACTGTAAAAGTCACAGGGAATATGCAGGTAGGCAATGACTTGGTTGCCTCTTCAAATACGAGAGTCAGGAAACGTCAGCAACACACCTAAGAGAACTACAGCCTTGCAGGTTCAGCTAAAACAAAAAAAGGGAAATATGAAAATTGTCCAAAAGTGACCATAAAAACTTAATGGAAGAACAATCCAGCAAGAGCTATTAAATATAGTGGAGAAGTCCTTGGAGTGGCAATTACTGCAGGTTGTCTTTTCTGGGAAGGTACTTGTCCTCGGTTCTTATTTTAGGTATCCAGTGTTGAGGGCCATTTCCTTTATTACTCCAGTTATTTTTGTGCTTTTCTACAGATTTTGACAAGACAATACTGACACTGTTTGTTACTGTTTTTTAATTTCCGTAAGTATCACTGCGTCTACCATGGTGATTGCTGCCCCGTCACTGCAGATACACTAAATACCACACTCTTTCCCAAAAACAAGGGATGCCCAGCACTTCAGGTTTAATTCTGCACCTCCTTTGGCCACAACCATCTTTATCCCTCAGAATAACTGGGAAGTCCCCACCTCTCTCCTCCATTTTGCTACCCTGGTCATACTTTATATCTGACTTCTTTATGCTTATCTGGCAACATCGGTGAATGAAACCTCATAGATAAGAACTACCAGTTATGGAACAGCTTCCTTTCACAACAAATCGTTGAATTTCTTTAGCATATTTATTCTTACACATTTTGGGGATTATTAAACACTCCATTCAAGTAGCCATTTCTTTGTACACCTTACACAGTGTGTTTCCTCCTTTTTGCAGGTAGAGTGTAGGCAGAACTCATCTCCTTGCTTCTTGGGTAGCTTCCACTCCCCACAGCCTGGAGAAAAGCAGTTTGAGAGGCTACCATAGAATCCATTCCAATCAAACTCGGTATTTATTGTGATCCTAATAATTTACGGTGCCCCGAAGGTCAAGTGAGAAACTTTACAAAGAGCTGTGTGACACAGGAGCTGTGAGAAAAAAAATCTGCCTGGTGGTGGTGGTGACTTCTGCTAAGTGGAGCCTTGCATCCAATGGAAAGAGGAAAGCCCAAGAGCTGGATTAAATAGAATGGCAAAATAAGCAAATTCCGAGACAAAATTAAGCAAGCTAAGTGTCTTACACAGCAGAGCACTTCTTACACCCACGCTCCAAAAACTATTGACTGGAAAGCCAGAAAGGAGACACGAGGATTTTTTCTGAGCTTCCCTCCAAAAAACTAAGGAAAGATTTCTGGAACTGTGTCTGAGGTGCGTAGAGAGGGTCTGGTTATTTCAGCACAACACATGTATTCTCTCCTCTGTGCTAACCTGTGGTATATGCAGTATCGGTGCCCAACTATAGATTGACCTGAAAGTTTTCTTGCCTGAAGAAAAGTACAGAAATAAATCCCACATTTAATGTTATGTAAACTCCTGTTCAACTCCCCAGTAGCTATTTTCCTTTTTCAAAATTTTTTTCCATCTGCTATGAACTTGTTAATAAAGTTTTTCACATTGTATTTGTGCTTTTTGCATTCCGTAAGGATACAAGAAAAAATGCACCAGCTAATGACTTAAAAGAGTGAGCCATTCACTTTACCTGCCAGGAGCAAAACCAGAAAAGCCTCCTCACATTTTTTTTTCGTTTGAAAGGAATCAATCACTTATATTTTTCCTAATCCTAAACTGAGAGTTGTGGCACTCCCATATTTGATGAAATGGGCATAAAGAATTATCCATAAGTCAGACTGAGAACAAGCTCCAGTTTTGACTTTGACTTAGTAAACTAACAGCAAACACTGAAAAACCTTCTCATCAACCTTCTTTTCCTTTGATAAATCCTCATATACATAAATACGGACAAACTTCACCACCATCCACAGGTGCAGCTTTAGGACTCCAAAAGCATCTGCAAGCAGAACTTGTGGGACAGGCACATTCCCTGGAGGACTGAAACAAAATTACTACGCTATGATCACAAATAGTGTCGTGCCTCAAAATAACCCCATTTGCTGCAGAACTCTTTGTTTCAGCCTTGCTCCCTTGTTGAGACACCCAGTCATGGGAAACAGCGATTAAAACCCTCCTCCTAACACACTGTGGGAAGAGTCCTTTCAGTTGCTGCCATGGCTACAAGATATAAGCCAAGGTCATTGTTTGTTATGATTGTAGCTGTGCTGAGCCTGGGTTGGTTTGGTTATTTTTTTGGAGGGGGGGGGGGGTTTGGTTTCTTTTTTTGTGTGTGTGTTTTTGTTGTTGTTGTTTTGGTTTGGTTTTGGGTTTTGGTTTTGGTGTGTTTTGTTTGGGTTTTTTTTTTTAATTGACAGCTGTTGCATATTATGGGAATTAAATTTTTTTGAGGCAGATATAAAGAGAAGGATTTTTCTAATTCAGGTGAATTATGCTGATATTTCTGTCTTCTCTGTGATGCAATGTCTGATCTCCATTATCACCATGCTGTAAACACAGAATAACACACCTAATTGTGCTGAACCACAAAAAGGGTATCAGAATAAGTAACTTCACATTAATAGCTCGAAATAAACTGGTAGTTACAGAAGTGAGTTAAGTCTGCGTGCTTGCAAACTTTGACATTTTACAGATGCGTTTTCTAAAACTAATGACATCGCTGGCAATCCGTACTTGTGCTTTATTTAAGTCGTATTATCCTCTGAATTAATCAGATTTATCAGATTTATTCTGCGTGGATTTAGTATCAGTCACTTGCAACTTCAAAAACAAGATCAACAAAGAGACATGGTGTAAAAAATAAAGACCCCTCTCTTTATAACTGCAAGGTTGATTTGACTATTTTTGTGGATATTTCTATTTAAAGAAGTTACTTAGAAGTATAAGGAAATCTGTAACCTACTTTAAATTAGACTTCTGTACATAGGATCAGTTCCATGCATGGTGAAACCATATCACAGGATGCAAGAACCTCATCCAAAGCCCTCTTCTTGTTTTTTTTTTCAGGCAAAAACAGAGGTAAACCCAATTGCTAAAGTAATTTAAAGCAGATCCAGGATTACTTTATTATGTATGAACTGGAATTATTTCCTCAAGTGACTAAATGCAGGTCAAAATTTCTGCAGCAGTGTAGCAGGGCTTTGATACAGAGCAGAAACCAAAGCAGTAAACATGATATGATGTGATTCTGGATACTAGACTAGTTCTTCTGGGTAGCTTTACCTTATCAAAATATAGAGCACTAAAATACAAAAGGCACAACAAGTAAGGTTTTGGATTTTATTTACTTTCTGTTTTTAAAAGTCTCTTTTCAAGTACAGCCCTCTAAAACAGATAACAATGGTTATTCAGGTATTCATCACAAAAGTGAAATATTGCCAAGACGTGTATTCCCTGCAGGAAACTTTCCATACTTCTCTATTTTCCTTTCAAAAATGGTGTAAAAACACAGTGCTTTGCATCTATAGATGAAATATGAGTGGTCTCCAAATATCCACTTCCTTTCAAAAGTGAAAATTATGTATATACAGACACAGAATTGAACTGTTCTTATCTCCCATTTCATGTGGGCAGTCATGTAATACGTGTTCTTAAATGCATCCATGACCCCAGTTAAACCTTACAGAGCATGCTCTTATTTTCCATCATTTCCTTTCTGACAGAGTTGACACTAAGCCAAGGGAGCAGAGAGAATCCCTATCTTGATGTACAAAGAAATAATTAAGGGCATTACTGTTCCAGGGCCAAATCATCCAGTTTCAGAAAAGCATACGGAATAAAACACTTCAGAAAGGATCTCAGAGCTAATTATCTCTTTGCTTTCAAGCCTTAGCATATTGCAATATTTCTGAATGTAAACAGACTGAAGGTTTGTTAATAGAGAGAATACTGGATGACAAATTCTTGGGTAAAATTATTTACAGGAAGATAGGAAATGAGTCAGGATTCTCAGGAAAAAATAGATATCTTACAGGCGTCTGAAAAAATGTCCAAAGAGGTTTTTTTAGATGGAGAAAGGAAGGGGAAATGTTTAAATAAGAGTTACAAATCACAAATTCCTTACTTCCTTCTTAGCTGCATACCAACTTTGCCTTATGTTTTGTCTTAAACTTCTAGTGCTAGGCACCAATGGGCAAAAGAGAGAGATTGTTTGGGTTTATTCTGCATATTAAGGACTCCTTGATGCAGGCACCAGATAGAACTTGCATAAGTAATTTGCCTTGCTTCTAAAATTCTTTGGAAATATCAATAGCACTGCACAGAAAAGGTTTCTGAAAGCCGCTTCTGTAGCTTTTGATATGCAATGCAGAATGCATTTTCATATGCTAAGCAGAAGAACAGAATAATTAGTATGTGGTGTCTATACTTTTGCATGCTCAGAAGAATCCAAAATGTTCATGGAGAGAATAAGGAAGGTATCAGAGTAAACAATTGCTTAGTGACATTATTTAAACTTTGGTATTTCAGAAAAAATGGCTTTCTGGAAGAGGAAAGTAAGATTTCAATAGCATCATGCAGTACATTCTTTGGGGATGACTTTCCATTTGCATGCAGCAGCACATGAAATGGATGTCTTTCTGCATGCTTAACTCTCTTCCTTGCCTTGCTACCAAGACATACTGGAGTCTGTGAGACTCTTTCTAGGACCAAATGAGCCAAGTTGCACTCTAGTAAGAAATTGGAGGTGGTTGAAGGGTAGGGGAATACTGTGGATACTTTTTGTTTTGCTAAGCAATTGAGAAGAATCCTTACTTGTAAAACATGAGTTTGAAGGTTAAATGAGTGTGGATCTGCTGGAGGGCAGGAGGGCTCTGCAGAGGACTCTGGACAGGCTGGATCCATGGGATGAGGCCAATGGGGTGAGGTACAACCAGGGCAAGTGCTGGGTCCTGCCCTTGGATCACAACAGCCCTCTGCAGCTCCAGGCTGGGGGAAAAGTGGCTGAAAAGCAGGAAAAGGCCCTGGGGGTGCTGGTGGCAGCAGCTGGACCTGAACCCAGGTGTGTCCAGGTGGCCAGGAAGGCCAATGACCCCTGGGCTGTCCCAGCCGTGGTGTGGCAGCAGGGGCAGGGCAGTGACCATCCCTGTGCTGGCACTGCTGAGGCCACAGCTCGAGTGCTGTGTCCAGTTCTGGGCCCCTCACGACAGGGAATTGAGGGGCTGGAGCATGTCTAGAGAAGGGAACGGAGCTGGGCAAGGGCCTGGAGCCCCAGGAGCAGCTGAGGGAGCTGGGAAAGGGGCTCAGCCTGGAGAAAAGGAGGCTCAGGGGGACCTGGTGGCTCTGCACAACTCCCTGACAGGAGAGGACATGGGGGCAGAGGTGGCAGGGGGAGGTGTCAGGCTCTGTTCCGGGGAACAGGGACAGGAGAAGGAAATGGCCTCAAGTTGCTCCAGGGGACATTTAGATTGGAATTTAGGAAACTTCACCCAAAGGGTTGTCAGGCATTGAAACAGTCTGCCCAGGGAAGTGGTTGAGTCACCATCCCTGGAGGGATTTGGAAAATGTGTAGATGTGGCATTTGGGGACATGGTTTAGTGTTGCCTTTGACAGTGCTGGGTCCCTGATTGGACTCAATGTTTTTAAGGGTTTTTTCCAGCCTAACTGATTCTATGTTTCCAAGAATCTGAACCCAAGGAGAAAGAACTTTTGCAGGTAGACTATTAAGTTTAATAAAACCACATTGTTCAAACAGGCAAGTTTTGCTGACACAGTGGCAGTAAAGTTGTTACTGCCCTAAGAAAAGTGAGGATCTCTGTGTAGAAGAGCTTCCACGCTGCACAGAGCAGATGCTTCCAAGGCCTTTTCCCAGGTTTGGAAGATAGAAGCAGCTGTGGGTATTTTTCAACCAAACTATTGTCATTTGCATTAAAAATTAACCCTTTGAGACTCCTTGGATCCAGTCTGACATTTTTATGTCCAGTTAAGAAGGTCAGCTTATAGCCTCACAACCCACAAAACCATTCACTTAAATCATGTCCTTCTCTTAGCCCCAGGAGAGCCCCAACTTCTACAACTCAAAATCACTATTCTCAAGCTCTTTGAGGAGGTGGTGATTCCCTGGAAAAATAAGTACATGTCAATCAAATCTCACTGACTGGGGCCTTTTTTTGTATAGTACTCATAGCTGAGTTTATTACAATCCTCAGATACACATATTTCAGCAGTTAAAAAGCCAGGCCAAAAGGCTTTAAAGAACAATAAATTCCCATATATTAAGAAAAAGCATATGCAGATGATTAATAAAGTTTAGTGGGGGGTTTGGTGGTTGGTTGGTTGGTTGGTTGGTTGGTTGGTTGGTTGGTTGGTTGGTTGGTTGGTTGGTTGGTTTGTTTGTTTTGGGTTAGGTTTGGGAGAGTTTTTTTGTTGGTTGTTGTTTTTAACACAAGCCTGCTTAGGTTAAATTGTTATATTTGCTGCTGCTCCCAAAGTGCATGTTTAAATTCAGGACTGCTCCTGCATAAAAATACCTCCAACTTTGACTGTGACAGACACATCTTCTATTGTGTGATGGCCCCAGGTTATGATTTGGCAAAACACGCAGAGAATTATGTAATTGATTCTCTGTAGTCTCCTTATATTAGCAACTCAGGTTAGGTTGCTTCTTAGCTTAGTTCAGCTTAGGTTACTTCTTTCCAAAACTGCAGAAAAGTATTTTAGTTATGTAACCTGTATTTTAGGTAGTCTGTGTTCTTTTGTAAATATTATTAATTGAAAAGAACTATTTAGGGTATTTTTATAGAGAACAGCTCAATCCCTTCTTTTGCAGTTCCCAGAATGGATGATTATCACAAAATGAACTTTCAGCCAGTAATATTAAGCAATCATTTGCATTATTTACCGTCCATCATTGATATTACATTGTACACATAGAAAGATTAATTTCCTTCTAGATTTTTTCCTAGTAGTCTCATGATTCTAGGACTTCTCATATAATCTCAATATGATTTTTAATATTATTTCATCACTATCCAAGGTCCTCTGTCTATTTGCTTTTGCAAGATTTTTTTGGGTACTTACCACCTTATTTCAAAATCCCGAAAATTATTTAAGATATATTTGTATCTACATCTGGACAAAGTCCTGGTCTCTGAAATATGTGTTTAAGGCAAGTATTTTGTAAGTCTTCCTCCTTAAATTAATGTCATGGATTACATTGTTCTTTCAGCCATGCAGGCTAAAACAACAATGGGTCTCATTAATTAATTAATGAGAAGGATAAGAAAGAAAAGAACCGGCTTATCACAAATACGTTCAACAGTTTAGTCATAATAAGGTGCTCTTATCACCATGTGACCTTTCAGGATACAGGACTAAGCAAAACAGGCACAGTTTTCTTTATAAAGGTCAGACGCTGATGAAATTTCTCTTCCACACAGAACAGAATTTGTTCTACCCTCCAAGTTCTCACAAGGTGAAAACCATTTGGTTGTCAACCAAATTCAGTTCAAATATCTGATCTAGGGTCCTGGTGTTCCACATTTGTGTTTTCAGCTGAGAAAATCCACAAAGATTGAAATAATTTCTCTAAAGCTCCTCTGAAATGGAGTAATTTTCATCTAAAATGATATTTCAGCCCTAGTTCCTACAACTGCCAGATTTCTCTTTTCACCTTTGAATTGAGAGCATGTTCTGTTTTACCAGTTTGATTTAAAGGCCAGAAAGTTTTTAAGACTGCTGATCATCCCAAACCCTGGATACATCTTAAATACAGTGGTGAGGAGGGAGAACAGCTACATGGTAGTTTTAATGATATGAATAGTTTTTTTAATCATCTTGCCTTATACCAATGGGGTTTTTTCAATATTACAGCAGCATTTTGGGATTTCAAGAAGAAGGACTGAGTTCTTGTTCTGTTACTGAAAACACAGTAAAAACCAGCCTGACCTCTGGTCTAACCTGAGACAACAGGAAAACCATGAAGAGAACATGGAAAGTCACAGAAAAAATGTGATCTCTAGTTGTTATATAGCCACCTGTTGATGACCTTGACGTGTTCATATACTTCATATTAGCTTTCTTCCTATTTATTTCTCTTTATATATGGTTATATATATTGCCCATCTATAATAACCATGTCTGAGCAGACTTTGCAAGTATAACAACCTGCACAAAACTGTCAAATAAACGAACCTGTTTTACAGATAACTAAGTTAAAGATCCATATCCATGCTTGTCACCAAAAAAAAAAAAAAAAAAAAAAAAAAAAAAAAAGGCTGGGAACATTGAGGGCAGGTTTAAAACCTTGTATTCCTAAGAGTAGTACTGTATGACTTCTGTAACATCCGTTATCGGTAAACTCCCACATTACTGCAGCAGATTGACTGGAGCATGAAAATTTCTTTTCTCATGAAAGATAAACCAGATAGACCTTTGCAGCTGGCAAAAATTATAAAAATTAGAAGATGTAAAAAACCCTCAGATTCATCTTGGCCTTCTGCCTCTTAAGGATAAAGTGAGTCCAGCAACATAAATTTTCCACAAAATTAGGACTGCAAAATAAGGGAATATATGAATCATGAAAGTTGTAGCTCAATCTTTTATTATGCTTGCATTTTCCCTCAGGACTACAAGGCATTGTGCTTCTGGAATTAGGATACTAGACTCAAAAAAGAAAATGAGATATTCTTCCTGACCTCCTGCTCAGGAAGTTACTAGAATGGTATTTATTTTGAGTGACTAAACCCTGGGTTAACCATGGCCCAGATTAGCAGGGCAAATCACCTCTCCCAGCTGAAAGTGTTTTGCCTTACCCTGTGAATAACCAAGCACATTTTTCAACACATAAGAACCTTGAATTGCAGTAATTAATTCATGAGACATTGCAGTTGAAGAAAACGTGTCCTGTTGATTAAATTCTTGGATGGGGATCAATCATTACTGGGACATATTAACTTTCTGAATATCATCACTGTGTGTTCCATTGCCGGGAGCACAGTGGATTGCATATAGCTGAGTGAGAGGCACCCAACATCCAGCCACTTGGAATTAACACACAGTGCCCCTGAATCAAGGAGCACTGCAGAGAGGAAGAGGAGGGCACATCCGAAGGCCCTGATTCACAGCCGACACACAGCCTGGCCTCTCTTGCATCTAGCATGAAACGGAGATGACAGGCTAGGTGCTCTTCTGGTTGTAGAAGTTGTGCAGCTGTGGCAAATTGACAGGCAAGGTAATCCAACCCACAGAAGGAAACAGGGAGGTGTGGTTTCGGTAGTTTTAGAGGAATTGGATGGTTTGACAAAAACTTTTTTCACTGACAAAAGGGAGATTTTTGAAAACTGACTGGAAATTAATTGTCAGATAAATTTTCCTTCTCTGTTTTCTTTCTCCTCTCTCATCCCACTACTCTCTTTCTTCCACTGAAGACAACACAGTATTTAGAACTTGTTTTTCCTGTTTCCATTTGAATCCTTTTCAAAGTGAGGGCAGATTGGTAGAAGACATATATTATTTGTATTATTTTCCTTCAATTTTCGTATTTTTATAGCTTCGGAGTGACCTACTGTGCCACACTGAGCCGGATATTCATTACATTTCCTGAATATATGTATAGATGCAAATTATTTCAGTGGACTTATTTGGATATGAGTAGGGGTCTTTTGAGAGTCTTTGGTGATCATTTAGGAACATCCTATTCCGCAAATTTCCCTTTTATGGTTTTAGATATTCTGATGAATCTTTTCTCCTTGAGAATATCTTGAGTATGTGGGCAGGCTGAGACTTTACTTTGTTATCATTCTTTGCTCTGACACACAATCTCAAAACTAAGAAGTCTGCTAGTACATATTATCACATATTAACTACTGATATATGTACCTAACATTATTGTGTTAAAGTTAAAAGAATTTTCCAACACCTTCCCCAATTGGTGCATAGACTCCTTTTTAAAGAACTTGTTGGGTAACATCAAAAACAAAGCTATTTTTAATTAGTTCCTTGGTTTTGCTTTTTTCCCCCCTTACTTTTTTATCTAAAAATTATTTGTCTCATGTTATGTTCCTGCTTTAAGTGATCTTCTTCTAAATTTTTGTTCTGTAAGGAGAAAAAGCCCCAAAACTTCAGAAACAAAGCTGAAATTGGTAGATAGTTGCCATTCAGGAAATACACCCGACTCACTCTACACATGTAGCACCTACTGCTGCCCCCATTTGCTATGAGGTTGGTGACAGAAATGTTGTTTAGTTTATTCTGGAAATGGGTCCAAATGACCAAGCACGAGTCTCCAGGCTCCTGAACTGTTGTCCAGAATGTGCTCCCTTGGTCAAAGTACAGATTTTCTTATCAGATCTTCTTCCACGCCATGGTGGGTACAGCACATGGCCTGTCCCAAGCACTAGCTCTTCCTTAAAAATGCGGGCATATTCTCCCCGGGACAATCCACAGTGTACTTTTTTAAACAGTTTTTGTGGCAAGATTAGAAGAGCAAAGAAAACATTATTTATTTCCTAAAGGTTTTTTTTTAATTTCCTCTCTTAAAAAACTGCCATTTCTGTGACTTACCACACAGATTTCTGCTTCCAGGGGCAGAAAAAGTTTTTACGTGGCATTATTTGGTATTTTGAGTAGACACATAGCTAAATTTTTTTTCTCTCTAACAAAGGAGAAGCTGGAATCCTGATGTTCAGAAAATGCCAGTGTTGAAAAGATAAACACTGCTGCTCCATTAACATCTTAATGAATTTACAGAAAAGACCATCTGATGTCTTAATCTCATGTTTCACACATGCTGAACAGTCTTATGTTTCTTTTACATTCTTTTGAAGTCCTTACATGCAGAAGACCATCACAGGATTTTTTTTTAACCTCAAATATTGAGAGCAGTTGCAGGTCTGGCTCCAAGCATTGTGCTGACTGTTGATATATGGCACACCAGAGAGAAAACAAAGTGCCAGGCCTTTGTCATGAACACCACCTGCTTCAGACACTGTCAGCCTTTCAAACTTCAGATTTTGCTGCAGATATGGCAATGAGAACGAGGAAAGGGAGCTGGGGAAGGACAGAAAAATTTCAAGGCAAAAGCTCTAAAAACAATCTGCAGTTTCCTTCCAGCCCAGGGAGTACACCAGAAACGTCTCTGCCTGAAACAAAGCAGAGAGAGGAAGGGTGAGGTTGAATTTTGTGTTTTACAGTCTATCTCAATTCCACATGAGCATTTATTATAGATCTGGCCTGGAACATAGTTATTTCTGCATCAGCACAGAAGAGATCAACTTATTTTGGCATTTCCCTCACAAAATAGTTTTGCAGTTTCACAGGTACACTCTGAGATGGACCATTGCCAAGGTCTTTTAAATCTGTGAGACATATGACAACTATAAAGGAACACAATTTTCAATCTAAAGCCTTTTGGTAATGATTTTCAAAATTTCTTAAAAGACTGAGTGGAAATTTACTATTTAACTCAAATTTTCAAAAATTCTTGCATTGTAATTTTAGGAATTGAATTTTGTAACCCTATCAGACTCAAAGTTTAATAAAATGAGATTAAGGCATTTAATTTTTCCCAGTTCATGTGGGGCAATTTTCTGTCTAGTGATGATAAAGAAATTGCTCCTCTGTGATGTCAGCATACCACAGCCTAGAAGGCTAAAACATTTTTTAGACATTTTATCTCCTAACACCAAGTCATGGATCCTGGAAATATTAATACTGTGTATTGACATTTTTTTAACAGAATATCCCATGGGTCAGGGTTGAAAGACATAAACAATATTACTGCCCAGGGCAGACTGAGAGCTGCAGAAAGGGTTTTTCAGGGAGAAACTCCTCAGAGTGAGGCTGTATCCAATCCCAACCCCAGATTTAGCCAACAATTTATGTCTGAATGACTGCATAGGTGCCATTGAATTAAGGATTAAGGATGGCAAGCCAGACATATTTATATGAAAGTAAGTTATTTATTTTAGTTGCCAGATGAAGAATTGTTTACACCTGGTGGGTAAATACAATGCTTATTCTTCAAAAATCACTGCCCTATGGAACCACACAATTCTTATTCTGTAGGAAGAAGAAATGAAAAGCAACCAACCCAGTTGTGCCAAGTTTTACCGGTTCACTGGACGGTCAGGTGTGACTTTGGGGTCACCAACCAGGGACTACCACAGAGACCGCCAGGACAGAAGATGGGCATGAACAGAGGGGAAAGAACACCTCCACGCCAACAATTTCAGGGAAATTATCATTGTTTGTCTGTTTTTCCTGGGAAAACCTATGAATATGTATGTAAAATATAGTGTATAAACAGGAGCTCTTTCTGTACTCAGCAAGCTCAATATTTCAGAGGCGATTTCATGCATCCTGTTGAATAAAGAATGCTTGCTGCTTAATTGTGTATTGGTGTTAGGGAGCTGACTACAACATCTTAAGCAGAATTCTTTACTACACAGTATAGGTAGCTATAACTACCGTATAGTGCACTATTATTGAAGCAATATTGAAGCAATTGTATTAAAGCTAGAAAAATCAGTTTTTAAGTAGAGGTTGGTGTTGCGCTTCCATCCCAAGATGGGGGTAAATCTCTCCCTTTAGCCTCAAGAGATAACCTGGAGGGGAGTCCCTTCTCCAGGGAGCAATCTCCACACACACACACTCCAAGAAGGGGTGTATGAGAATATCCTCCCTTTAAAAAGTGGACCTGGGCTTTTATAGTATGAGGTGATGGACTGTCAATCAGATGTCCCCAGGCCAGCTGTCAGCTCAGCAGCCCCAGATAAGTTATCAGTAGTATCACTTGTCGGTTCCTTTATCGGGTACTTAACCACGCCTGCCACATCCTCACCTCACTCTCAGGATGTTTGACTTTTGCCAGTGATGAGTCCTACTGGTCTCAGCGTTATTTAACACCAAACACACCAAAACACTCCCTTCTCCATTCACCACTGATAGAGTATTGTCGGAGTTGTTTTACCCCCACTCCAGGCAGAGAATCCTGCTACAATTACTCCTCACATTCTTTTCCTCTGGAGCACCTTAAGTGCTGGATGTGGATTGGAATACTTCTCAGATGGTATTTCCCCTCTCATTCTGATTATATGGATGAAGAAGCATTTACAGAGGATTAATTTCTTTTGTTGTTTGGGGGGGGTTTCTTTGTTTGTTTGTTATTTTTTTTTTTTTTAAAGGTCCTTATGAGCTGAGAAAAACATCTCCACCTTCAGAAAGCTCAACCAACTGGAGTGCTTTACATTCTGGGACAAGAAATAGTGCTGATTTAATTACTTACAATGCTGTTGTCAATGTGCAAACAAGCTTTTAACTGAAGACTGTCATACCAAGAAACAGCTTGGCAGAATAAGAAATGGTATCTTAAGGACACTTGTGCTGCTTAAGGTAAACCAAGTGTTGTAAGGCACAATAGAGACTTTGAAAAGCAGCATTGACTTGTTGTGATTATAATTCATATTTATGTCACTTCAGTTGTCATTGACTCAGAAAAGCCTTAGAAACTTGAGTCATCCTGGACGACATCCAAACCTCCTACATACAACCTGTAAAAAACTGTCCTTTATAAATA
>WAAE01015272.1:0-16630 GCA_013400495.1 Nicator chloris
TCTCCTGCTCCAGCATGGGGTCCATCCAATGGGAGATAGCTCTCCGTGAACTCCAATGTGAATCCACCCCTAAACTGCTGCAGTGTGGGTCACTCGTCCACGGGGTGTGGCACTTCAAGGAAAGGCTGCTCAGCATGGGCTTCCCTGTCCATCTCAGCTCCAGTGCCTGGATCACTTCCTCCCTCTCCTCCACTGACCTTGGTGTCTGCAGAGTTATTCCTCTCACATAATTTTTCTTTTCCTTTTTAAATTTGTTATCACGGAGGCTTTATTACCTTTTCTAGCTGGGCCAGCCTTGACCAGCAGCACATTCATGGATTGGCTCTGACGGACATGAAGGAAGCTTCTGGCAGCTTCTCACAGAAAATATTCACTGTAGCCCCCCCACTTCCAAAGCTTGGCCATGCAAACCCAATGCATGATGGAATAGAGAGCTTCATATTAAATTGCAGATCACAGCTACCTCCGAGAATGAAGCATATTGTAAGGTTCAGATTTTGAAATTATCACAACAAACCAGAGCAATCATGTAGGGGAGAAAAAGATGTAAACCAACGTGTACAACCTGAAAATACTATCCTACATAAGAACAAACTGTGCTGGTAAGAGATGCCAAGAAAGAGCTCCTGAGATCACAAGGTAAGAATGAAACGTAAAAGCCATGTTGCTGCCCAAACAAGAATATCCTTAGATGTACAACCAAAAGGTTTCGGACAGGGCAAACATACAGAAAACAAAATACTTTTTAACTAAGCTATACAATAGTAGCTCTCAACTGAAAGAAATACCTAATGCTTCACGTGTGACTGATTTAGAAATATGTGCAGCTGACAAGACCAGAGATAAGCAATGAGAACAATCAGAGGTTAGTGAATTTATTTGTGAAAACAGATTGATCTACTTAAGACTGTCTACCTTGAAGAATATAGAATTCCTATGGAATATAGAAACTTTCTAAAGCATAAAAAGCTATGGCAGACATGCAAACATCATTATTTTCAATATAGAAACCTTCTAAAACATAATTAGCAGACAATTTAGCACCATTTTTTTCAATATGCAAAGTGGATGAACCGAGAAGTTGCAGCTCAAGTTCCAGAGATAAAGATGCAGATAGTCTGATAAGGAACAATACCTAATTGCAGATTGAGTAAAACGCCTAATGCAATTGCAAAGTTTCTATTACCAATGACAGTGATAACAAAAGATTGGACAAATTCTTGTAAAAAAAAATGTAGGTGAAATTGATGCTTTATAGGGGCAGGGTAACATGTTCTAGGGGGTCACTCAAGATTTTTGATATTTTGTCCAGAATCTTTTGCTCTTAACACAAGGTAAATAGATATTATTAGTAAATTGATAATAATAAATGGATTAGAGAATTGAAAAAGGAATACTAAGTAGGTTTCCTGAGGAAGAGTGATATTTAAATTTAGACTATGAGAGAAATTTTGCAATTTCCTCTCTCTTAGTCCAATTTTAGACAACTTAAAACCATTTGTCCTCTAAAATAGAAGGCAGAGGAATGGAAATACATATGCAATATTCCTCATAATCTTGCTGCCTCACTGGAACAGCTACAAATCAGCTAAAATGTTGAGTAATTACTTCTTATGATTATTTATCCTATTAAACAGCAATTCAGATTGAGGTTGAAACAGTACTTAATGTACTAGAAATGAAAATGAACCTACTTAAGCATGAGAAATGATCTATGACAATCGAAACCAAATTATTGCAACAGGAACAGTCATGGAACAGCACAGGAAAAGGACTGCCTTAGGAGTCATGCCAGGTCTAAGGTGTTTGTTCCATACAGAGACTTTTTGCAATATGGAACTGAGTTATCTAAAGGGTGCCTCAGTTGAATTAACATGCAGTCTCCTTTCCACAATTTTAAGTACCCTCAATGAGTTTTCTGATGATCTGGAGAGCTTTGACTAGACAATACAATCTTTCCTTCTTCAGGATGATAAGACATTATGAGTGCAGCAGAAAAATACATCTTTTCTAAGAAATTAGTATTGTTTATTAACCCGCTTATCATTGGTCATGGTCTCTTTTTGTTTGTTTTAATCATGAAACACCACAGCTTTCAAGTTAATATGCTTCTACAGATGTAGGAGTTAGTAGAGTGTTATTTTATATAAAAATAAGGATTTCTGCACTTAAATAATTGAAGTTGCTTTGTTTTGCTTTTTAGGGCTTAATCCCCTATTTCACTAGGGTAAATCTTGCATTCAATCACTCATACACTACTGACCTTGGAGATTTTTTTCTGCCTGTTCATAATTTTTAATCCTTAACCTGAATTTATGACTATTGGTTTACTTTATATGAATTTCAACAGGCCTCCTGAAGTAATTTCATTTGCATTATTTTTGTTTAAAATAGCATTTTTACCTATAAAGGAAATTATTCTAAATCTTTGGAGAATTTTTTCTTTTTGGAGACTTTTATCATTTTCAGTCTGCATTCTTTTTAAAAAAAATTGTTTGGACAGACTCCGACAAGTATTCCTGAATGTTTAATTGGTAATATTTTAGAAGCATTTTGTTTGATGACTATTTTTACTTTAAAGCTACATCAAGTAAACAAATGGGGTAGAAAACTTTTAAAATTAAGTATTTAATCTGGTTTAAAATACATTATTCAATTACCACTTAACTTGTATATTTGTATTTGCTATACTGTGAACTGTGTTTTCAGGATTATGATGTGAAACAGCTTTTTACTCATTTTTACTTTTATCTTTTTTTTAGTCATTGCAGCATTTTGAGTCAAATAACTATTTGACAAAATAATATTGCTATGATTTAAACTAAAGAATTTAAATTTAAACTAAAGAACTTTTACAACCTTTTAAGAAACTATACTGGTCTTTCTTTCTGCTGTCTTATCCCATTTTTGGAAAAGTTTGACTTGCAGCAGATGAGGAGGTGTGTCAATTGACATCCATATGTCAGTCTTATTTTAAGGTTAGAAGTGAGCATTCTGTACTTATCTGTTCATTGCAAATCGAAAAAATTGCTGAAAATCTTCAGAACCAGCCAATTCCTTGAGAACAGAAAATCTGAAGAGTACACAACATAGTAAATCTATTACTTAATTAGGGCTTGTACTTGCCTTATCTTATATTTTCACATCCCAAAGATTCTGTAAAGAATGCATTTCAATAATAAGATTTATTTCTCTAAATTCTTGCTGATGAGGTGATAATGGAATTGCTCACTTTCGTCATATTTGGGGTTTTTTTTAAAGTCTTTCATACCAATATCCTCTATTTTTGTTAATATCTATTTCAAAGCTCTAATCCTCTGAATCAAGTAGTTGGCAATTTGGGTTACATAATGCAAAATCTGAATATTGGATATTCACAGGCTGAGATGACTCAGAGATGACTCATAGTTGTTTTATTCGTGGAAGCTTTGGGTTATTTTTTTATTATTTGCTTCTCTTGATTTGTCCAAAGTGCAAAAGTTTTAATGCTCTAATGTTTGAAATACGATCTCTGCTGCTTTAAAACCTACAAACTGCTTTAAATTGAACTGAGAAGGAGTCTTTATGGTATGGGCTAGTATAAGCAGAATGATCTGAAATAATCTAGTAATTTAAGACAGTGAAAGTTCTTATGAACTGTTTTGCTCTAGTATGGGCCTGATATTTCTGGGTCTGAGAGATTTTAGCCTGCTAGCCTACTAATTTTCTCCCAAGGGAGAAATCCTTAAGAAAGCTTCTTCTCAAAACAAATCCTGGCAAACAACTCTCCTTTCTCAAAACAATCTTTCTCCAGGTGGTGTTTTGGTTTTCTAGTTCTCAAAACATTTTAGCTGTTTCTCTAATTTAACCAATGAAATTAGAGAAGTGTCATTCCTATTCACCAGTCATGTTAAGTCTGTATCAGGACACCTTATAAAAATTAGTAAAAATGAAGACAATAAAGTTTTTCTTTAGGCCTTTCTAAAGGCTCTTTACCTTCTGAAATATTTAGAGTCTCTCATCTTTTTTTGTGTCCTACAGTGACACTGTAGCATTTTTGAATGGTGGTCGAAAGTCCAGTTGTGCTTTGAACATAAGGGAAAAATGTGTTTATGTAAATCACATTTACTTTCAAGCTCCAAATATTATCTTATTTCAGAAAAGAGAAAACACTCAAGGAAAATACTAAAAATAAGAGAATCATAGAAAAGCTTGTGTTGGAAGGGACATCAAAGTTCATCTAGTTCCAGCCGTGTCATGGGCAAGACACCTTCCACTGGGCCATGTTGCTCCAAGACCCATCCAACGTGGCCTTGAACACTTCCAGGAATGGGGCAGTCACAACTTTTCTGGGCAACCTGTACCAGTGTCTCACTATCCTCACAGTAAAGAATTGCTTTATAATATCTGATATAAACCTATTCTCTGTTTAAAACCATTTACCCTTATCCTGTCACTACATGCTCGTGTAAACAGGGTTCTTGGAGCTCCCTTCAGGTACTGGAAGGCAGCAATAAGGTCACTCTGAAGCTGCCTCTTTTCCAGGTTGAAAAAAGCCAACTCACTCAGCCTTTCCTAATAGGAGAGGTGCTCCATCCCTCCAATCATTCTGGTGGTTCCTCTCTGGACTCACTCCAACAGATGTTCTTCCTCTGCTCTTCTAAATTTGGATCTCAGCTCTTGAGAGCTAAAGAGGAAATTATCTGTGCCCACTGACTGGCAGTGACTTGTGTGATTTTATGTATTAAACAAAACATTTTCAGCAGTAATGATGAAATGATGAAATGTTAGTGCCATATTGTCAGATACAGTTAAAACCTTGTGTGGAATTCTGTGTATGAGCAAATATTTCTGTTCAGTAAAGGAAGCGCTTACAAAGAGCACTTACAGAGAAGGAAATATTTAATAATGTCTCAAATTAAAAAAAAAACTATTGTAAAGCAAAAAATGAAATGCAATTGTCCTTAACCCTTAAGGAATGGCCAGTCTTTCCAATAAGAAAAGTTTGAACAAAAGATCATATTTGAAAATTGGGCCTGTAAAGTTCAGGCAGGAAAATGATAACTACATATGCTTCCCCATAATATTGGGGTATTTAAATAGAATACTTTTCACTCTCACACATCATACTTTCTACAGAGAAGATATAATTATTTCACTTAAAATAGAAATTAAATTGAAATTGCTTTCTTAAGAACTATTTAAAGAACAGATGGGTAATAAAGGAGCTCTGACAAGAAGAAAACTCTTCTAAAAAGGTACCTGCTAAAGTCTTCAAATAATCTGATGCACACAAAACTAATTCAGAAAGCATGAATACCCCTAAACTTATGACATTTGAAGTGCTGCATTTGGTGAAACATATATATGTTTAAAATATTAAATATTTGTATTGAATCTTAACTTTCAATAATAAAAATTCATTTTAGATGTTACAATTGTCTTTTAGGGGTTAAAAGAGAAAAGAAGGGTATTATATCAACAGATTACTTATTCACAGAATTGTTGCAGTTTATGCTATCTGAAACTTTTTTCTGTGATCATTCTAAGCATGAGTTTCAAGATACTTAGAATGACACGTTTCACTTAACACTGTGACAAAGATCCTGTCTCAGAAATGCAGCCAGTTGTTGTCCTTAAAACCAGCCAACTTTACCTTTTCTGAATTTCCATGGAGGAATACAGAAAAAATTGGAGGACCAAGAACTATAATTTAAATATTGTGATATAAGGAGTTTTGTTTGTGTTTTCATAAGATATACTTATTTTCATATTAGCTCTTCTCTACAGTCAGTGTTTAATAAGGATGACTAGTTTTGGTCAGAAAAAAGAGGCAGTTGAGGTTACTGAAGCAATCCATCAGGATAGCTGTACATGGTGTGCCTTGAATCAACCCTCTTGGTCAAAAGTGTGACAATGTAATGTCTTTAGTTTCTGTTTCTTTACTCCCCTGAGTACTCTAATAGTGATATTATTTGCTATTCTTGATAGTGAACTGTCATTTTTTCCTGAATTTTCCTAAACGTCACTTTTGTTGTAAATTACTTTCCTAAAGCTTCTATATCCTGACTTGAAAAAGATTTAGTCTAGCCATGGAGGGAGTAAAAAGAATCCTCACATGAGAATGCTTATGCTGACCCAGACCTCTGAACGTCTGAGATATGAGGCAGTAGGCAGGATTTCAGTTCTAGTGTTAAATACAGCATTTATAGATAAAAAAGACAATTTTTTACAATTTAATTATTCCCCAGACAATATCATCTGTCCATTTACATTTAGTCAACCCTTTCTGGGTTAAAATTATTTCAAAAGTTGTTTAATTTCAGTCACTTGACCTTAAAAAGCAACCACTTTTAAAGATTTTTAAACAAACGTGTGGCTTTCATAAAACTTATGAAACGCATTTAAAAATCACATGGTATTCCAAAACTAAAGAATTAAAGGCTCTATTAGACCAAAAGGTATGTTTATCTCAAGGGGTTTTGGAGAACAACAACCATAAAGGTTACTCAATGCAAAACCAGGTTTTTTTCATTTGTTAATTATAATGAAAAACTTGTTATTTTTTTTTCAAGAGCTTCAATTCTGATGTCTGAAATTATGCATTTTTCTTAGTGCACTGAATTAATTACTTCTGTTTTGAGTCTCTGTTTATTCTTCATGTCATCTCTGTGTGTATTGAACCATGTACTTTAGTCATTCTAGAGTATTTCTATATGTTGTTTATACCAGAATCTTTCACATTAATGACAATAATATCCTCTCAATCTTCTGTAAAAGAGTAGTTTCAATATAATACCATATAATTATGATGTTCTAGTATTATCAATAAATATTATTCGGGTTGCAATAATTTTGACAAAATGTGCTAATCCTGTTCCTTATGAAAGCACAAAAATTCAGAAAAAGCTTGTTGTTTGAAGAGAGAGTTTTTATAAGGTATTTGATTATCTGCTAGATTCAGATGAGAAACATATATGCCAAAAGTTAAGGAACATATTTAGCTTATGCATTTCACTTCAATACAGCCAGGATTTATTCTGAAGCATTTTTTGTAAGGTTTCTTTGGCAAAACTCTTCAGTCTACATATTTCTCTGCAAGGATAATAAAAGAAGAAATTAATTATGCTTTTTTTTAATTAGGAAAAGAAATAATCTAGAAATTATAACTAACTTGCAGCAGGACTAACTTAATAGAAAAGAAACAAGTGTTTATGAAATACATAGAAATTGTTATAGTTCAGTATCCTCAGAATTACATCAATATTAGGGAAAATTACATGATGAATGCCTAAATTAACAAATCATTTAAATGGTTTTCAACACAAATTTTTTGAAAACTTTGTACATTAATATATATGCAGAGATGTGATGTACATTTCAGGAATGGTGCCAGACTAGACACTACCTATAAGGACAAGATGTTTTCTATGGGAAATGTCTTTCATGAAAGTAAAATGTAATAATTTCTCAGACTCCAAAGAGACTTTTGGTTTGGGCTTTTTTTCAGATGTACTAGCACATTGGTCTGTATCTTTGTCATTCAGAAAACAGTGTATATTTTTCACCATCTTTGCTAAGCAGATTAAAAAATTATTTCCTTTCTTTTTCCTTATCAGTGCTGGCCACCCTTGTAATACTGAATGCTTTCGGGTTTGATGCATGTCCTCTAGTGAATCTTGCTGGGCTGATGCGACACATCTATCTCCAGCTCTCCCTGCCTTTTTTGAAGCAAAGTTTACCGCCCCTGTGGAGGAGGTGATGAAAAGGAAATATGTTCTAGCATTTTTAGTTTGTTTTCTGAAACAATAATTTAAAAGGCTAATGAAAAGATGAGGTTTGTGTGGTTTGGCTAGACCAGAATGTGCAGTTCTTTCTCAAAAAGCTGAAAGCTTCCGGCATTAGGCAGGACATTTGCTTTGGTGCAGTAATTTGCTAAAACACCCTTACAAGAGGACATTGATCAGAGCTCTTTGATTTTGCCCTGCATCCTTTCTTATACATTTGCATAGGTTCTGCATCTTGGCTAAACTCGACAAAGTGTGATGGTACTTCTACCATGGAAATAGAACTTCATTATTCAAGTAATATGTCAGGCACAATCCTCAGTCCTCCTAAGCCATGTTCCCCTCCTACCAAGCTATTTTAAGGTTTAGCCTATTTACTTAGTTTTTCTATTTCAGAGGTGCCAAAAATGATATCATAATGAAAAAATCATTGCATGAAATCAGGAGAAATTAAACCTTTTCATGCCCACTTCCAAGTATATGGAATCTGAACACTTATTTTATGGGATTCCACAGTTCATTTGAAGTGATGATGCATGTCATTGATAGACCTCTAATTTCCCACAAGTCTCTAAAAAATGCTATTTCAGCAGCAGTTTTGCTTAGAATATGCCTTTCAAATTCCAGCTATAAGGCTCAAGTATTCTGAGCAGCAGATGTCATTTATATTTACTTTGTAGAAATTATTTTGCTAGAGGTGCTGGTCATTTGCAGGTATAACACTGTGGAAGCATGGTGAGACTATCTTCCTGTTGATCAAAGTGCTGAGACTAGGAAGTGCTAACATTTCTAAGTGCTGTATCATCATATATTTAACTATAAGAGAAAAGCTTCTGTTGGCAAATGTAATAGCTATTTGCTAAGCCATCAATGTGAGGATAGATAGTAATTCAATTTTTCTTCCATATTCAGGGTTGATTCCCTTTAAAATATATTCAAAACTAAAGGAAAAAAAATACTATTAGCATAATATTTGGGAGTCATCCTCACTTTTTGGAAACTCAACATGCTGGAAAGATAAATAGGTCATATCCAAATAAGGCTTTTACTTTTTGTTGGCAATGTCATTTGATTAATCAATCAACCTATTTTAAAAGTTTTAAATAAAGCCATCTGTGAAATATTATGCTCCCAGTGCATAGATCTGTTTTGTATAAGAAGCATCAGCTTAGAACATTTGAATGTATGCTGTTGCCTGCTTGCCATGACTCTTCTGCATTTCACCACAATAAAGAAGGATTTTCTCTTTTTCTCTCTCTCACACACATTTGTGCATGTCCAAACACACACACACACACACACACACACACACATTTATAGTCTCTGGTTCATGTGTCTCTCCTTCATGCATTTAGTTGTGGTATTGGCTAAAAACTTTCAGAATATAAATAAAATCTAGAGAAGTAGGCTTCTAATCATAACAAGACTATAAAGTATTCAAATCTTATTTCAATATCTAATCTTACATGTCAGGAGCGAAAAAAGCCATTTTCATTTATTTGAAATAATTTAAGAACAGATTTTATTGTCAGACCACACTTTTAATTATATATGAGCTGCTCTGCAACTAAGATTACTAGACAAGAGTCAAGAGATTTCAACTGTGTTCTTAGTTCCACTATATATCTGATTCTTTGATATTGGCTTTCTTGTTTGGAAATCTATGCAATGTGACAGCACAGATTTTTTGGTTTTTTTTAACAAAAATTCAGCCTTGAATATTCTTGTAGATGGTTACAAGAGAATGTTTGTTTGTTTCTTTGTTTGTTTTAAAAATGAAATGCTGATTTTTCAAACAGATTTCAAAAGTTGATTTGATACTATTAAAATCTTTGTGGGTCTACCAACAGCATAAGGTTCACCCTGGTAAAATTTCTACATGGAGATGGCATCCAAATTAGACAAATGTATGTCATAAAATATCACTATCAGTTATGGTTAGTAAATCATGACCATGGGCAGAACAGATGACTTGACAGTTCATTAGGAAAGACAGGAATCAGGAAGCAAGACGTTTTAATAGCCAAAATGTCTGATGTTCTAGACAACTAGACTTAATATACAAAGGAGGAGAGAGGAAAATCAGAGTTTGTTGAAACTACTTTCTATCCAACCCTCTTGTAAAAGTCCCTACTCCAGAAGATTATTTGGTACAAAGATAGCTATTGGAAAATTTGAATTTATCAGATTTTTTTTTCCTAGAGGGGAATAACTGTCTATATTCATACTGCTAGCATTTAGCTGTACTAAAGATAATATGTGTAAGTCAGAATAACAGGATGATTGTATTCTGAGATAGAAAGTTGAGAATAAGACAGGACACACTGGAGGAATGGATGAAAGCAATGAGCTCTTTCAGCCCCACAAAAACCTAACTGTTGCCATGTTTTCAGTAACAGTGGTTATTTAAGAAGTTTGAGGAGCATTTTGGAAAAAAAGGTATGGAGTAGTTGTCCATCTCCCAGGCTTTTGAAGAATGAGAAACAGCATGAGGTAAGGATACAAGCATTAGTATCTGCTTGCTAAAATTGTGAACCACAGGTTTGCTCTTGTACTCAGCAGTGATGAGGCTGCATCTTGAACCTGTGCTCAGTGCTGGGCCCCTCACAGCAAGAAAGGCATTGAGGGGCTGGAGCGTGTCCAGAGAAGGGCAATGGAGCTGGGGAAGGGTCTGGGGCACAAGTGCTGTGAGGAGCAGCTGAGGGAGCTGGGGGTGTTCAGCCTGGAGAGAAGGAGGCTCAGGGGGAACCTTATCACTGTATCAGAACGAAAGCAGGGTGTAGCCATGTGGGGTTCATCCCTTTGCCCAAGTAATAAGTGACAAGACAGGAGGAAATAGCCTCAAGCTGTACCAGGGAAGGTTTAGGTTGGATATTAGGAAAACATTCTTCACTGTATGGGTGGTCAGGCACTGGAACAGGTTTCCCAAGGAGGTGGTTAAGTCTGCATCTCTGTTCCAAAAATATGTGTATGTGGCATTTGGGGATACAGTTTAACAGTGAATAGGGTGGTCCTTAATTCAAAGTTCAACCTTATGATCTTAGAGAGCTTTTTCAACTTAAAATATTCAATGATTTTATGATTGTACTGTGGATCAAAAATAGACATTTACATTATTGAGACATGATGCACGGAATAAAGTCACTTGATTCCTGTATTGAAAAGGGAGACAGAGGAAGGAATAAAAATGCAACTTCAATTTTGGAAAGGAAAAAAAAATGCAGTAATGTTACCTAATTCTTAAAAAAAACCACCAAAGCCAAAGCCAAAACAACAACAACAACAACAACAATAAACAAAGAGGTAGTATAGAGCTAGCAATACTTAGTCATTTTCAGAAAATAAACTTCAGGTCCTTTTTGAGGCACTTGCTACACATAAAACATTTTTTCTTGATTTTGACAAATTACCTTCAGGTCTCGTTCTTTAATTGCTTATTTAGGAACTGGCATTCCATATGAGTAAGTTGTACTTCTAAAGTAGGCATTATCTTGCAAGTGTAATCAGTATATCTCATCTGCTTTTGTCAGCGGAAGAATAGATTATGAAAATAAGTTTTGTCAAAAATTTAGTTTTAAATCAATACACAAACAGCAGGTGACATAGATATAGATATTCTGCTTTTATTAAGCCTTCTAGTCTATTGGTAACACTGAACTGTGAAAAACAAATGGAGAACTTGTGATCTTCCTGCAGAACTTTAACATGAATATTGCAAAGCCCATTTTTATTTGGTGTGGACTTCTCAATACATTACACCAAGTCTTTCTCATTTTTATGCTGGAGACAATAAAACTTTAATCTAGGCTGTGAAAATCCAAATCAGATTTGAAAGGTGAGCTTGACACCATGACATTTTGTGCAATTTCTAATTTTTTCTTTTTTTAATAAATAATAACCTCCAATTTAAATAGATATTCTCTTGTAGACAACTTGGGTTTAACTGAAAATAGATAACTTTGCATTCAGTGCATACTGCAAGTTTTATGTTTCTTAACATACTCATAAAAATGTATGGATTAAGGAAAAAAATATCACTGGATACTACAGTTATGCTATTTTAGTATCAAGACTCTTCCTTTCATGTAAGCTGAAGCCTCCATCATCCTTTGAAAGGAAAGGACTAGCCCCTGCTGTGTGGGGTCCTTAGATTGACCACAGGGCACATCTTCACTTCAGTGGGAAATTTTCCTTTTTATTAATACTTGTAGTTATTTTATATTTGTATCAATGACAAGATCTCTGATTTTTAAAGAAGGTTAATGAGATTTTTCTTTCAAGGATAAATGTGGATGACATCTTAATATATTTTACTATCTTCACTTCTCTCAGCAGGATGATTTTTCTTTTTTTTTGGTCCAAATTTGGTAGGTGTCTATCTCACTAATATTTCCCACCGAATAAGAAATACTCTAAAACCCCATCTTTGTGGCTTCAGTCTGATGGAGGGTTTCCCTGTTTGTCTATTCTGACAGCCTGAAATACATGAAATACCAAGAATAACCTAGCAGTAATTTTCTTCAGTCCTTCAGGATTAGCATTCCTGGTATGTGTCAGTCTAGTCTGAGTGAAATGTAATGGGAAAGTAAACCCCTCTATATTCTAACAAGATAAAAACTGGAAATTCATTACTAATAATGAGAAGAGATGCAAGGAATTGAAATTATTCAGGAAGTATTTGTTTCAGCATTACTAGCAGTGTTTATTACCAACAGACTTGATAACAAGCTTTGTCTCCTGGGCAGTCTCCTCCCCTCATTGCCAGTCACTGTTATTCCCATGGACTGCTACTGCTCACCAGGGGGTTCCTAAAATTCTCAGCCTTCATGATTAATCAAATCGAATTATCATCTTGGAAGAACTTGCTAATGAAATACTGTCAGTGACAATACTGACTTTGGATATGCAAAAGTACATTATAAACCTTCTCACAAGGCATTCACAAACAGTTTTGGCAATTTGTTGATGAGCAGACCAGTGCCAGTGAATGCCTGTGTAAGTGGAAGTAAGTATGTTTTCCATTAAGTATAGCTACGATGCATTTAAGAAAGCAAACTTTTTTTTTGTGTGTGTGATAAGGAATGTGGTATATTAATTAGCACTTGAGAAATACCAAGAGAAGAATTTATAGCCTAGATATGTCTGGATATCAGCTGACTATAAGTACAAAGCAGCAAAGCTGAAGAAGCCTCTTTACGTATAGGATAATAGATGGTCTTTTAGGACAATAGAGGATACCCTGAGACAAGGATTAGGAAAATGGGAAGGACTAAAGGGTAGAGGAAAAATTGTAGAACTGAAGGAGAATTGGAAGTAATAGGAAAAGTTAAAGGAAAATTGGGCAGAGACTGGAAAAAGCAAAATGTTAGTGCCTGCGAGAGATTTCCCTGAACTGCAGTGACAGATTTTCTCATCTCATTGGGTTATGACACCACATAGTTGTCCAACATCTGCTCTCCTAAGACTGAGCTTAGTCTATTATTTCACTAGGATATTTCACACACTTCCAGATGGAGATAGTGTGATGAAGCTCTTGACTGGATTTGGCCCCCTGCGCAGAGGACTCTTTGGCTGTTGCTGCATCCTCCACTGTATGAATTTATTCTTGTCTACACAGATTAACTTTACCATGAAAATGTATGCTTTATAAAGCAGTGCTCCAGAATGGCAGACAGGGAAGACACATAGTTTTTGAGCAGTGATTGTTGAGGGACAGATTTTCAGAGAGAAGTGGTTTATCACCTTGTGAGCTATCAAAGCACACTAAAGCTCTGAGGACAGAATGAAGCGTGTTACCAACTACAGAACCCCACAGCAGGAGTAATAATCCCTTTTACACACTAGGCTCACTTTCTCTTCTGCTGATCTCTAAGTGTGGGTCATGCAACCTTCTGTCTCTACAATGGGAGAACATAATGATCCAATTTATGGAAGTCAGGGCAAAAGGGAAAACTAAGATCAGTGGGTCACAGGATAGAACCCTTGAGAATGACTGAGCCTTGCATGAGTCAGAAACAGATAGTAAAAACAATACTTAAAGCCAGAAATCAAAGCAGTAAATGAGACTGGGTAGCAAGCCAGTGCCAATTCTGTTAAAATAAAAAATATTTCTGCTTTTATAAGAAAATTAATGAGCTAAAGATGTTATTGCCTTTAAAAGAGGGTCTATAAGGATAATGTGAAACTTTTTCTAACTCCAAGCCTTTTATTGTAATTTATAGTGTAGAGTAAAAGTAATTGCATTTCTTCACAAAAACACAGAAAAAAAAAAAGGGGGGGGGGAACGTCCAGAAAAACAAAACAAAAAACCCCCACCCAATTCTCTCTATTCAAAGATATTCCAATCCCCAACTATTCATTGCATAAAGTCTTTGTCAGTTTGACTAAATTTCTATACAAAAGGACATGGGGTTTAGATTTTACTAAAGGTAATAGAACAAAATTCAGTATTTTTTCACAAAGAGTAGTACCCTGTAAGTTTACAAAAGAGAAGTGCTAAAAAGTGCAGCACTGAAAGAGTTTTCATTTTCTGGTAGTACAATGTGAAATACATGTTCTACCACATCAAATGGTTGATAGAACGCATGTAACATAACTGTTTCTTTGTAAGGAATTCTAGAAAAAAGAACTTAAATTGCAGCATTGCTTTTTGTGAAAAGGTAAATATGTTAAAACATTTACAGAAATATCTAGATTTGTATTGGAAATTCATGTAAACACGAATCATCCTTAGGAAGCTTTATTTTAGTTATATAATCTGAGAGAGGAGAGAAAATGCAAAATGATCTGTACTGTAAGAACAGACTGCCTGCTGCAGCGCCTATGTGGGGCTTATAGGATTTGAACAACAATTTAGGTTCTTATATTCAAGAGCAGGTCAGAAAACTTATAAGAAATGTAGAAGCATCAGATACTGGACTTTGATGTTCCTTTAGCATTTATCTTTCAATTTCTATAGAAAATTATTTAAGAAAGGATTTTCGTGTCCTAAAAAATTGTCAAAAACCTGGTTGCTGTGTATGCATCAAATTCTCCAAAGCTTATGACCACAATCCTTTGCAAATCAGCCTTCAAGACCATAGTGACATCTTTTAAATGTATGGATGTGGGGGGTTTTTTTGTTTGTTTTTAAGCTGCAGTTTCCCCCCTTTCTCCTCAGACAGCTGTCATTCATGGCAACTCAGGATTGGTTATTATTCTGCTAGCATCTTGGTATACTCCCCTTCTGACATTAAGTGCAGAGCTGAACAGGATTGCTTTTGTTATATCTTTTGGCAGTGAGAAGACTTAATTCCCCATTGCTTCACTGCAGATTACTGCAACATTTTTGTACTAAACATCCATTGACTTCAACCCTGAAACAATTCATAGAAAAGGAATAGACTGGAATGTAGGTTTGCCAATCATAGAAGAGGTCAATTCCTCCCATCAGTTTTCTTTCTGTCTAGTCTAATAATTTTTTGTTTGAAATCTGACTTCAACATGAGGAATGGAATCAGGTGTGTTATTTTGCGTGTCAACGCTTTGGGAATTAGAAACTGGGAAACACGGCCCTGAGTTTTTGTAACTGAATTGAGACAGGAAAGAATAACAAATTTCTTCTGCTGATATTTTAGCCATATATGTAAACTCCAGACACTTTCACACCTCAATGTTCCTAAACAGAGAGAGGCTTTATGGGGTGACACTTAGGATTCTTTCATTGGGAAAGTAGTCAGTATCCTAAATTTGCACAGGCAGACATAATCTTGAGTGTTATGAATAAATATCAAACAAAATGAGAATTCAAACTATGCTTGATATACCCTTTTGGTTAACTGTGGGTGACTGTGCTTTGAACAATCCTGACACTATGTTTCCTGCAGGACACTAACTTTCTATGAAACCCTGACACACAGGAGTGCCCCATCTCAACAGGATATCTGAAGACAGCATTTTGAACAGCAGCTGCTATTTTGCAGAATGATAGCTAATCCAGAGAGTCAACAGAATAATTCTGTTCCTTAAATATAAATTTATATATTGATAGTCATGAAACAATGACATGCCTTCTTCAAATTGGACTGAAATATTTCTTTCCTGGTTGGTTGCTCTTTAAATATTGTTTAAGAGCAACCTCTCAGGCTTCCTTAGTAGCTTCCTAAAAGAATGACTTGGTTCAGGGCTCCTAAAGTATAGGATGAAACTCATTTTTACTCACATCTTTCCTAAATTGGTTTGCTTAAGGTAGTAATGAATAAAAATATAGGAAGATAAATGCAGTGAATGCTTTATACCTAAATGCAGAAAGTTGTAATTTCCAAACATCTTTTAAAAAGCAGTGGAGTCAGGTGACATTCTGAAATCCTAATTTCATTATATTTATCTTGCATATTATGCTCTGTCAACAACAATAATAAACAGTTCCTTAACACAAGGCTTTTATTTAGAACTTTAAAATTATTTATTAGTTACTATATTCTTCTTTAGTTCCTATCTACCTATTCCATCATTATCTATTTGCTTTCCTTTTGCCTCATTTCTTTCCAGAGGTTGATACTGCCTTGGAGGAGAATGCTAATCAGGTTGAATCACTTTGTTGTTCTCTGAAGTTGGGCTGCATGGAAATCATAAATGATGCAGTAAGTGCAGCACTACAGTAGGAAACAACAAGAATACCAACAAACTCGTGGTTAAAGTAGAGAGTGAGTTTGGCAATATTATGGAAGTGACAGTAGGTAAACTGTCCATAGAAAGGCAAAGATAGCAATAAAAATTAACTTTGTTGAGAATTCTTGTTTTGGAAGAAAATGAATGTGCGTGAGGAAGCCAAGTGGTAAGAGGAGAAAGAACAAGTATATGCCACTTTTTTGTTTTGTTTTGGT